>JAQQZR010000035.1:2115402-2126186 GCA_030068235.1 Notoglanidium macrostoma | reverse complement strand
ACTCCCTGACACACACACACACACACACACACAACAACCAGTGTAGGTATAAGAGGAAGCCTTGATTCTTATTCTTGGCTTCTTTAAGAACCGTCCATGCCATTTGAGGTGGTAAAATTAAACCCAATCAGACTCGAGTACCTCGAAGCAGTGTATGAACGAAAAAGTCAAGGCACTCTCTTGAATTACTTATTCCCATTGCCCCTCGCACATATTGCAATAAAATACAGCACGGAATTAAATGTCAGTCGGAAACATCCAATAGCGTAATTTACACCTCCTGGTCGAGACGCGGCTCGTGGAAAGCCATTCTCCGAGCGCTCGGGCTTAAAGGTCAGGCGCGGATGTTTTTTCTGCCAGACATGATGGTACCAAATCACTTGCAGCATATTGAACAAGTGCCATTTAGGAAGCCTTGGCCATCTTTTTGCAGTAAATATGAGCTAATGCCAAAAGTGTGAAAAATAAAGACGAGTCATTTTGTTGTTTAGGAGCTGGGAATGCGTTCCACTTCCGTACATAATAACGGAACATTCAAACGGTCGCCAGTTTATATGCATCCAGCGGCGCGTTCTTCTGGCTATGGATCTTAGAAGTGTTGTGTACACTGGGAAAGAATGCTGCATCATGAAGAAGTGACTGCAGGAGACGGTGAGGGTCTGCGGATATCAGTCTCTCTGGACTCCCGATCGTGCTCGCTCCTTCAGCATGATGCAAAAGGAATGCGAATTCATCCGACATCTGACTCCTTAACGCTCTGGTTTCGATGCTCTCTTGGCACTTGACGTTGTGTGAAATGGGCAACAACAGCTGAAGTTTGATGTAATTTGCCTGGCTGTGAACCATCTGTTTGTGCACAATGTCCCCGCTGTTCTCCTTTCTCCCCTCTGATGCACAACCTGTCGTCACCCACATGTCCCACATTCAAAATCTCTAGGCTCACTCAGATCAAGTAATTAAAAACGCTGATTTATACCACACGCTGCTTTCAGGTGCTGCACGACGTATTGGAATGTAAAATCTGCTTGAAGGGCAGGGATGGGCCTGATAAACCGGCAACTCGGCTTTGCTTGTCTGTAGATCGATGTCGCTAGAAATTGAATCAGGAGATTTTATTTGAGCAGACGTGAATGAAAGAAATCAAAAAGACCTGACCGGGGAAGAACGGGAGGGAGGATGGGGAAAGAACAAACAGAAGCAGATCCTGTAAGCATGCATGAACAACGACCACTGGTGTGGTTCACGGGACTAGGTATGCGCAATACTGACTTCTCACAATGTACCTGTTTTCTTGTTTTGGAACTGGGATATATGATTTAATCGCCCTGAAGGGAACATTTGCGCCATTTTAGGTTTTAAGGAGAGCGCACAAGAATGCAACTGTGTTACGCACTGTGTGGTCGGGAACTGCTTGTTGGCAGTGGCAAGCGCAAAAACTAAGCCGGATGTTGGCTTTTTAAGTGATTCGAAGCTTTTTTTTTTTTTTTAATCCCCTTTTTCCCTCTTTTGGCCAAAAAAAGAAAGAAATTTACGGCTCAAATATATTGATAGCATGCCTAATGAATATGTACTTGTCTAACGTTAGCAAAGATGAACATGCGTTGACAGATTAATGAACTCAAACCATTGTCCATTCGCAGAAAGCGAGTACCAACACCGCGTGAGTCATTTAACATTAAATATATAAATACTTAAAAGAATAAAAGAATAAAAATCCTCCTCCTATGATGCGAGAAGGTAATTTAATATGCAATAAAAACAACCTAAAGTTGGACGCCTGATCATTTTACCTAACGATGTAATGCATTTTTGATGAAGTGCTCAAAAAAAAACAAAAAACCCCTTTCCATTTCAAATCTTCACTCCTTATTGTTTTCTTTCACTGAATTAGCTTTCAAGGACTTTGAAGGACTGCTGCTTTTCTGCTCTAGTTGTTCCACGATCCCTGAACGCATTAGCTGGAACTGCTACAGTACAGCCTGGGAGTTAATCGAGGTGGCCATCCATCCATCCCATCCTCCCCCCCACACACACTAACCACTCACGCTGTGGATGTTCACGGCGCACGTACCGATCTGAATGAGTAGTAGCTTTTGTCAAACTCGTGAGCGCCGATGGTGACCTCGGGGAGGTATCTGGGGATGCAGGTCAGGTTCGCGACCCGCTGCTTATCTTCCACGCTGCAGATATAAACAGACGGAGGAGGAAATTGATGGATGCTAAACAGACAGAAACGGAGTAATACGTTGCCTCTGCTTGTTATTACGCTCTTAAAATGCGTGCAATCAAAATCCATCGTTAAGGTCAGTCAGAAAGGGCATAATACATCGACAAATAAATTGCTGCGGAGGGAAAAGGTCAAAGGGCAAGAACTCCGAGCACGCTTCCTCTTCCCTGCGCCTGAGCTACGGTTTTACACTCACAGAATTCTCATGTGATGGAACCTGACGTCGTCCTGCTCCAACCACCGGCCCTTAGCGAACTTCAGAAACTCGATATCCTCTGCAATCTGAGAAACACACATACACACTCGGTATAACCTACGCATGCGCAATTATTCATTACGACTCGGGAGTTTCGAAACTACTGAAATAGTTTGACTAAAAGTCCGATTACAGATCTGAAGAAAAGTTGTTTTTTTGCATTACCTTCTCGATATCCTGTGCTTGCGTTGCGTCATAAGCAAGCACTTCAGCCTCCTCACTGAAATAACAACAGAGTTTTGGGTTACAATGAATCTAGCAAAAGCGGGTCTTACGTGCAAGCTTGTTTTACGCACACGCTGATAAATCAGACCGGCGAACGATCGCTATTGCAATGAACGCGTTCATGCATAAATATTAACACAGTTATATACCCGTCGAATAACAATTCATCATATAAATATCTGCGCTATATCTACGACTCTGTCAAGGACGCAACCGAGGTTAATTGCTTTCTATCTGCGTAGATTAAAGGGGAGATGCATGTTACCTGATCCTGGGCAGGAAGGTCTTCTTGTATGCAGCCTCGATGCTCTTAAGGTAGGAGAGGGAGACGTTTTGGAGATACGGCTGGAGAAGAGATGCAGATCATCAGTGTTAAACCAGCTGAAACTGTCTCGAACGCAAACCGCACCGTCATCACACGACCCTTCAAAATTCACCAGATTGAAATCAGCGGGGGGGGGAGGGAAAAAAATTGTTTGGGTTAAAGTGTCTCGCTATCAGCTGATTGCATCTGAAGGAAGGAAGGAAGGAGGGAGAGCGCACTCGCTGCCCGGACACGACCCCGATTCCAGAAAAACTGGGTGAAATGTAAATAAAAACAGGACGCGGATCGGTCTAGATTCGATTGAACACAATGGCGAGATATTTAGCGTTCAGACTGATTGACTTTAATGGTTTTTGCCACTTGCCAGAGAAAGTGTAAAGATTTATACTACAGCGACGTGAACGCTAGAACGACGCGTTCATATAAACCTGCCATCTGAATTACCGCCAGCGTTATAGGGAAAAAAAGAAATCGGTCGATCAAAGACGTTTACACCGATTCGAACAGCGTTGGAGCAGGAAAGGAAATATTCCGTCGTAATTTCATCCGACAGGATGTGAGGAGCTACAGACCGCAGTCTAGAGTGTAGATCAGACTCCGGGGTTTCGTTTTCACAATTTCGGATTATTTCTGCTGAAACGTGCCGCCTGACTCTCACGCGCCACACAGAAAACGAGCCCCGGTAAAAGCGCCAATCCGCAAACCGGATACATATACATGATGCATTTTAATCGCAACTAGCAAATGTTTTCTTTTGCTGCCTGTTGGAAATCTCGTAATCATGAGTGCTGCTCGTGATTACATACACACCTTTCCAGACGCCTTGAGCTTCTTCTGCACCTCCTCGGCAGTCGAGTCGACGTAGATGACGAGGTGAGGCGGCAGAAACTCACAGATACTGATGTCCTTAATCTCGTTGTAATGATCCACGCCTGCAGGCCAGAGACAGAAATGCTTCACACACGCAAGTCCCACTTTCAATAACAGATCGGTAGAAAACCATTTATGACAGACATGTGTCAAACACACATTACTAGCAAACTGTGGCTTTCTTCTCTCGCCGTTCCGACAAACAGGGCTGCACGCGAGACCAAAATAAACCCCTACAAGGACTTACACTGCTTCCTGATGTAGCCTTGACTGAACATGGCCTCCAAAAACACCACGTCGCTGAAAGGAGATCGCTCGAGGATGACTCCCTGGCCTGCAGGAACGGCGGAGAACATTTGAAATCGATGAAGAGTTCATTCATGTGAGAACAGGAAAGCTGTACAGAAAAGGCTATGCTGAACCTGTGGTGAGAAGATGCTCGACGGCATCCGAGTACTGCAGCAGCCTCATCAGGTACAGCCAGGACTGCAGGCGGTACGAGTTTCCGTCGCTGGATTTGGGATCCAGGTAGAACTTCTCTAAGCTGCAGTTGCCGTTGTAGGCCGAATCCAGAGGGACTTTCTCCTTAGTCATTCTGTCCAGGTAGTTGACGTCAGGCTCGGGCATGTAGAGCATCCCTGGATACGGACGAGATAAGCGGCATAAAGTCTACAAACTGCAGAACGCACAATAACAGAGCACACAATAACTCGAGACGAGTCGCGAACAACAAAGATACTGATGCTGATTTTAATGTATTTAGGAGATTAAAGGTGTCACGTCAGGCAGCCCTCACCGCTACGACCAATCACTGATCACCGTTGTTCCTATTGTCCAATCACTGATCACCGTTGTTCCTATTGACCAATCACTGATCACATCCTTGTACTTCTGCGTTGTTAATTTTAAACGCCCTTGTAGATATTTTCAAGCAATTATTTATTTATTTTCATATGCATGCATACATACATACATTATGCATTATTCCTCGCCACCGGCTTGCTGATTAGGGATCTATATATATATATATGATACATTTATAAATTCGAAAGTTTATATACTTCCGTGAAGCTGGTTTATGACCATATCTTTTGTTAAACGCGCCGTGCGATTAAAACTGAACCGAATGACCGAACATGACCTCTGCTGTCACAGCTCGATCGTGAACCCGACCCAGACGCCCCGTAGCTCCACCTACCCAGGCGGTCGGCCAGTTTCTGCGCGAGCGCCCCTTTCCCAGATGCCAGGTTGCCGTCTATGCAGAAGATCTTGCTGCTCTCCTTCAGCCTGGGCGTGGTCCTCTCACCCAGAACGTACGCCCACCATCCGTACCGCAGACTTCGCACCGGACACGTGTGGATCCCGGCCTTTAATCATAAAAACGATAAGAGTCAATCATCTTTCAAGATTATGCTCTCTTGTGATTCTGCTCAGGCGTTTATATTAAAATTTCACAATTAAAAATCACAGAGGTGTGTGCGTTCTGTTTTATCTGGTCCACATCACAAAATTTGAAAATGTAAAATTGTCAGTAGCCTCATTCAGAATCAGAATCAGGTTTAGTGAGTGACTGGGAAAGCAGGCTTACTGCAACCGTGCTGAACACGTGAACACGGCCAAACAGCGTGTCCGGGCTCAGGTGCGCAAATAATCTCATGTAGATTCAGTGTCTATCCATGGGCTGGGTGATACGCTGATTATAATACTGATATATAAATATATCATCATACGTGTATATTTCATATACACACGCTACATTATAAATACACACATATACTGGTATTGGGCAAAAGTATTGGTACTCCTAGCCATTACACCAACAGGGACTTTAATGACATTGCATCCAAATACATAGACTTTAATATGGAGTTGGTCCCCCCTTTGCAGCTATAACAGCTTCCACTCTTCTTGGAAGGCTTTCCGCAAGATTTTGAAGTGTTTATGTGGGAATTTGTGCCCATTCATTCTGTAGAGCGTTTATGAGGTCAGGCACTGATGCAGGACTAGAAGGCCTGGCTCGCAAAATGACAATAAAAGCCATTTGACTTGAATTGACAGTGGAATATCCAGCAGGGAGGAAATTTCACAAACCCTCTTATTGCAAAGGAGGCATCCTATCACAGAACCACACTTCAAGTCACCGAGTTCTTCAGAACGACACATTTGGTTTCACAAATGTTTGTATTTAAGTGGTGTCTCTCAATACTTTTGTCCATAGTGTGTGCATGTATAATATATAAACATAATTTATTATACATACATTTTTTTATAAAAAAAAAAATATATATATATATATATATATATATATATAAAATGTACATATTTTTGCATTAATTACACTTTTAAAAATTCATTACATTAGAAACTGAGTGGAAAAAAAGGTTAAACCTGTAAAATGCTGACGTTCATAGTGTTAAATATTTATATAGTTCTCTATTGAGAAAATTTTTAATATAAAAACAGAAATTTTGTAAATAATAAATTTTTGCAGGTTTGATTTTTGCAAATGCAAAACAGAAACGCTTACGTGCTTTTTTTTTTTTTTTTTTTTTACTTAACGTTGCACTGTATAAAACGTGACTTTTGTTTTAGCAAATGAAAAACCAAACACTGAACTTATTTTTTTTTTGGTCGTAACTGGCTTTCTTTTAATGAGCCACCTTTTTGTTGGTTTTGACGTTGCACTGTAGTTTTTTCCCACCAAATAATGTACCAAATATTTAACTTTTGCTGTCACTGACTTCTGTCTATTATTATTATTATTATTATTATTGTGTTGCTGTTTTTCTGCTCCAGCTTGCTGAAATATCGCGATATTTCGTGCAGCGCTAGCTACAGATCAGCTAACACTTCTACTAACACTCCTGTGGAGCTCAGATTCAAATGAAATATCATGTTATTTTCTCTGTACTGGTGTTATTCCTGGAGCACAGCAGAGAGCCTGGCTGTTAAAGGTTTCTTCTGGTTATCTGCTGCCTGAAGTGGGACTGTGTGCCCTTGGCTTTGGGATTGTCGAGGCCTGGTTTTCAAAATAACTCTTTATTTGCAAATCTTACCGTTTGTGAGACTGAGACGCTTTTAAACGCGGCTGCGCTCGACGGCACAAACAGCCGGCAAATCCGTAAAGCCATCACACAAGTTTATAAACAAGTGCCAAAAAATCAAATCTGGGTGTCCGTCCGACACCGAAGACGACCGTCTGACCGAGGCAGCTTTATCGTCGCGCGAATTTTGCGTCATCAGTTCTTGCTTTCACAATAAAAGTAGCGCTCTGTATTCTGATTTGCAATTACAGTAATAATATTGACTATACTGTTTTGTTTAGTTTGAATTATTATTAATACATTGAATATGTTGGAATAGTGTCTGTATATGTAATAATCTTAGCTAAATTTAATATTCATAAATGTAAATCCAGTATATGATATTTATAGTGTATAAACAGGTGATAATATTGCTATTTTTATACTCTGAAAACCTTAATATCTACAAATTAAGAGTCTTTTTGCGCCTGGTGTTAATGTAATGGCTGCTTTTGTTGTTAAAAATGTTAGTCATGACACTACCTTCTGATGCTGTATTGTACTTATATATTTGTTTAATAAATGAATATGTTTATATTTCTATACATATTTTATTATTTATAAACAGAAAGTTTTAGAATGTCGAAATATTTCAAAGAAATGTTCAATAATAGCAACAATGAATGTTCAACATCTTGAATATTTACTCTTCAAGATTCTGCATTATTTCTAGGTCCCTATTTAAATGTAAACAAGTTTGTGATCTTGACCATACGTTATCTGCTTTGTACGAAAGGTCAGCTTTTCCTCATGTCTAATCTCTTCTATTGAATCACGTGTTAAGACTCTGATGGATTTGAGCTAAAATGGATGAGATTTTGCACAAACTTGTGGAGTCCCTGCCAGCTCGAGTGCACACGGTCTTCATTTGTAATGAAAGTTGTTGTATTAAGTTAGAAAAGAATACAAAACAGAAGCATTTTCGTTATGCCGTTTAAAAAAAATAAGTCAAGTTGGTTATACTTAGATACAAAAGTTCACCTGCTGCCTTAAAAACATGAGTAAACTCAACCTGAAGATAATCCATTCAAGAAAACTCACCTTATCTTGTCGAATAACAGCCAATTCCTCACAAGTAAGTTAACTTCAACTGTATTCATGAGCATTTAAAATTTCTACTGAGATTTATTTTTCATCTTGACTAACAATGGCAAGTTTGCCAGTTTCCATAAACTTCACAATGAATGACAGCAACTTCTCTGTATTTCCTGGTGTTTCCTCTGCATCACCTCTCCTCCTCCCCTTTCCCTTTTTCAACGGCCATTGTCAACCCAGACAGAACTCTCCAGAAGTCAAGACACTTTCATTTCTGAGTTCATTATCCAAAACCTGTCATGACAGTTAGAGATGAAGAGAAGAAAGAAGTTCACTTAACCTAATAGGGCTAACATCATTGTGTGCCAGTGGGGTCCAAAGACGCTCAGGCTTGTTGAGCTTATCAGTTACTATTAATGAATATTTTCCTTTTTATCTGCATTTTCATGTACTTCAGTGTGTGTTTATGATCTTGTTAATTTGACCGACCAAGTAACTCAGACAAGAGCTCAGAAAAAATGTAGCTTTGTGGACCCCCAAAAGTCTGGTTTGTCCTTAGGAGCAATTTACAGACAACTGAAGGGCATCTGTACAGACAAGTGGTCTGGGAAAGGTATTGGTGCACTTCAGATGCACTCAAAATACTGAAGCCTCAAGACATCAGCCAGAAAGATAAAGCATGGCTGCAACTGGGTCTCCCAGCAGGACAGTGACTCTAAGCAACTTTCCAAAGTTGGAACAAAATGGCGAAAGTATGGGACACAAAGATCTGACCTGCATCAAATAGAAAATTTGGGGAAAACGGGGTTGTGGAAGGCAGCTAGAAATATTAACAAAGCGTATGTAAACTTTTGAGCCACTTTTGGAGAAATTTATCAGACACAATAAAGAATGCCAAGACACTTCAACTGAAACTTTTCTTTATATATACTGTATATAAAATGATTTCCATAGCAGTTCTTGGAAAATCCATTTCATTTGTTTGTATAAACATTTGTCGAAAGGAATATCACAAAGGTAACATGAAAAAAACAAAAAACAAAACATGTGAATGAGATATACACTAAATTGTAAGGTGAATATACATTATATAGAATATACATACAGCATAAAAGTACGGAAGATTTTTGAAAACGTCTTGCTAATAAAATCATCTCTGTGTTAAAAATATTGCCATTACTTTATTCATTTTATTTAAAAGCCTGACGGATATGAAGCGTAGATAATGCTATAGAATGGTATAAAAAGCGTGTGATAGAAACGGTGGAATACTGTGGACGTGTTTTTTCCTCTGTGGACTTTATTCGGACAGAGTGACTATCATGCGATACCCCGTGGAAGTGGCACTGCGAAAACATACTGCAAAAGGAATATCCTTTAAAAGAAGACAACAACAACAACAACCTGTCAAATCACAAGCGATCAAACGTCAGTCCTGTACGTTTCAAAATAGAAGTTGAAAATTTATTTCATAACAATGGCTCCAATTTGGACCGTACTTATTTCTAATATGAACAATGCTTAATATTAGACAATATCAATCAACTTTACTTCCATGTTGTACTCCAATAACAATTGTGCCGTTCTTGAGACAAAACATGCTGAAAACGAGTACTGTGGCATCTTTTTCTACACGTGTATGGTGTCTACATGCACACAATGGAGCTCGGTAAGTTTTAGACGAGACCCTCGTGTCTGCTACATCAGCTGCCAATGCTGTTCTCAGAAAGTCCACTGACAAGGCGAGGACAGGAAATAATGATGTCTTACAACGTCATTGTAAGCCTGTGAGACAAGAGAATGTGAGTAAGTTAATCTTAGAGACAGTTTGTAATGCAATCTTAGAAGTGCATGAAACTTCTACAGTTGACTGCGAAAGCCTTGTACACAGAATAAAGAAGTCTATAGTGGTCTGTAGTTGTTTTTTTTTTTATAAAGGATCATGACAAAACCAGGCGGCACGGTGGTGCGGTGGTTAGCGCTGTCGCCTCACAGCAAGAAGGTTCTGGGTTCGATCCCCGGGTCACCCAGGGTGCCTTTCTGTGTGGAATTTGCATGCTCTCCCCGTGCATGCGTGGGTTTCCTCCCAGTCCAAAGACATGCAGATTAGGTCAACTAAATTGCCTATAGGTGTGAATGCGAGCGTGTGGGTGTTTGTCTGTGTTGGCCCTGTGGTGGACTGGCGACATGCCCAGGGTGTACCCCGCCTCTCGCCCGAGATTGGCTCCAGCTTCCCCGCGACCCAGACGGATAAAGCGGTATAGATAATGGATGGACCATGACAAAACCTTTAGGCCCTGTTTATACTTGGTTTTAAAATCTTGGCATCTTAGGCGATCAGGTCACAAGTGGACAGTTGAGAAACACAGTGCTGTTTACAGCTGTGTCTATCATGCATCTCCAATGTGTCCAGCTGACCACTTGTGTTTCATTCATTACTGCCATTACGTAATTTCCGCTAGAATTTCAAAGTGCCCCGTGCACTCTGTTATCTTAAAAAACTTGCAACACACCTTCATTATTCTCTTAAACTCCAACCATATCCCAATGCATCCACCTCGGCAAGAGTTTGGATGAATGCGTCTTGGTGGTAGTTTACACTTGTTCTTAGCGCTGTCCAATTGTCATCTGAGATGTGTTTTAAAACCAAATGTAAACAGGGTCTTACTTCACTAATAACTTCTTTTTCCATCCATCCATTATCTATACCGCTTTATCCATCTGGGTCGCAGGGAAGCTGGAGCCAATCCCAGCATCTTCGGG
>JAQQZR010000035.1:2087950-2115302 GCA_030068235.1 Notoglanidium macrostoma | reverse complement strand
GGCACCCTGGGTGACCCGGGGATCGAACCCAGGACCTTCTTGCTGTGAGGCGACAGTGCTAACCACTGCACCACCGTTTTTTCAGCCATAACACATGGGTAAGTATTCATACTTCAAATTTGGTATGTACTTATTATCGCCTGGGAAAACCAGACAAAACGACGAGGGGATGTTTTTATTTGATTTCCAATCTTGCCTTGTTTCTTGAAACAACAAAGTAAAAAAAAAAAACAAAAAAAAACTCCAAGGTAGAAGGAAACTCAACTAGAGCCTTCACTTGTTTACCTGGAGTTTGTTTGCCCTGATGAAGTACAGCGCCTATGAATAGCCTAAGAATTCTAGTAAATTATGACACATCTATGTTTTTATTACCTATGTGTGTCCATTGCAGCCAAGGTATCTCTGGAAGATGCTGTGACTGTCGAGAGTAGCAGTACCAGCTCCTAACTGGCACGATGGAGGACTGATGCAAGTATCTTCTTGTTGAATCGAGGACGTGCCCACCAGTGGCTCACTGCATGTCCACTGAAAGTAACAGGATGCTTGTGGTGGACTCTGGTTGATGGGTAATGTACTCTTGCCACATGACGAGAGGGTCACAGCGTGTGCTTGTGGATGCTGCTGATCCGCATTTGTATTGAGCGGAGAGTGGTTCTCGAACATGCAGCTGCTGAGTGGTGAACACTCGTTCGCTGCCAGTTCATTCTGTGGTGACTGGTACGCATTATTGACGAAGTTGATGTGTTTATCATTGCAGCTTTGAGAGCTCTCTGGCAGAAGATCAGCCGGAGGGAATCCAGTGGACTCCAAAGTCTGATAACAGGCCTCAGATGCAAGCCTGTTTTTGACCAGTTTGGCACAGGACTCCTCTGGTGATACATTTTGCCAAGCTTGGATCTGGCTTTGCTGGGGGAATTTGGAGAGATTTGGGCAGTTTATGATAGAGGAGATGCAGTTTTTGGATGGGCGCACGGAGGGATTATGGTCCCCTGTACCCATGTTGGTCCAAGGATTTGTAGATGTTTGGCTTAGCTTGTGAAGATGATTTGGGGAATGATTCATTTGTGGATTTTTAGTGTGATTAGCAGGGTAGGAGGCAAATTGGCAGTAGGATTCTGTACTTTCCAGCTTGGAAAGTCTGCCATTCTCGCTGGGTTTCCGTGGCCCCCAACCATTGCAAGGGGAAATGCTTTGTGTCACTTTTAAACCCAGATGCATCTCAGCCTGGGTGATCAGCTGTGAAGCTTTGCTACCACATGCGGACGGGCCGGTCTGCTCTGAGTGGGACGAGTTATTGAGGTGATTCTGGGGCGATATATCTGCGGACCATGGAACGTTGTTTCCCATGGGAGCATCTGTACTAACCATTCTGTCCATTTGTTGCCCAGTCACAGTGATAGAGTTCAGTTTTCTATCAGCCTTTAAATCAGTTTTGCCTGCTCCTGTACTGTTGAAGTTATGGTGTGTGAAGTCACATCTGGAATTCACTGTAGTTGACAAATGTCCTCCAGATGGATTCGTTTTCATGGCGTTTGGTTGAGAACAGGTATTGTTCTCCTTGTATAAGGCATCCTCTACATATGAGAATATGTCATTGGTGAGAATTTCATCAAGACTAAGAGGTCTGTCATTACCATTACTGTCTTTGGTCATCCTCAAAAGGGCATTTTCCCACTCTTTCAGATCGGCCGTGTCCACTTCCATTTGCTGAAGCGCTGTGCACAGGTCTCCATCGTGAGCCAACTGTTCCAAGGCATCGATCATGGAAACAACAGCGTCCTCCTCGTTCGCAGTTTCATCGTGCACGGCATGATTGGGCACATTGAAGAGAGCCCAGCTATCCGTGAAGGCATCATCTACTGTAAATTGAGGCTTGGGGTCCTGATGATAGATCGACTTGTCCTGTTTTTGCATGGAATCAAGGATTGAGCTCGGAACCAAGGGCTTCTGGTTAACTCCATTCGTGTCTTTGGGATTCGTCATGTCAAGCGTTGGACAGGTGTTATAGAGCACCGCTTCTCCTGTGGTGAAGCTGAAGGGAAGCTGCATTTTCCTCTGGCGCAAGTGTTCCTCACCTTCCGCATTTCTGAGGAGAAATAAAAAATAATTAGGATCATATCTTCTATAATTTATATTTTCAAGCCTTTTACATATGTGCTCAGTAGGCTCCTTTTGGATTTTAATACATTCATACATACACCAGGGCACGCTGACGAGCAATAATGAAGTCTGGACGTCCTCCTTTGTAGACAAGCCTGGCATTTGCCTGCACCCAGACCCATCCTCCGTTCTTGGTCAAAAGTCGGAAAACTGTCATTCCACTCTCGCCGGTCTTTATCACTAGCATGGGATAAAAGGACATTTTTGAAATGAACAACTAAACAAATTACTCTGGCACATGAACTTTGCTTTATCATTACTTCATGGAGACCTTGCATATTTTCAAATCTAGACCTGGATATATACATACTTCTGACATGATTGTCAGCACAGTGCATCATATCTGCTGCATGAATGAACTGATATCCAGACCCCCTCATGCACAGCTCCATTTCTGTGTAACCCAACACAATTTTGCCCCTGAAAAAAAAAAGCATCACTCATTATTTAAGCATGTATTAGGACTTGTGTGAAAAAAAAATTATGGAAAACCCAAGAATTTACCTGGAGTCAATACCCATAGGAGTAAAGTCCAGCTTATGCTTGGTCTGAAATATTAGCGTCTTGGTACGGATCTCCAGGATAGCAGATGGCTGAACAGGCGTGGCAATGGCAAAAAGAGCAAGCTGAGGCTGGACCAGAGAACCGTCCTCAGCCTTCCTATTCTGCCCGAGTAGGAATTTCAACCTTCCTTGAAAGTTTAGTTTCTAAGAAGAACATGACAAACAGTGAATATAACCTGTATTCAGAGAACACCCACAGTGTATTTAAATATGTGTGTATTTATTTTAATAGTAATTACCAGAAACCCAGATGAGTTGTCCAGGAGGCATCGGAAACGGCATACAAAGCTCCTCTCTAGGAAAGACGAATTTTCAGGTGGGATGTGCTGTGGGTCGTAGGTTACAATATTCCTCGTGATGTCACTGCTGTTCTCGGTACCTGGTAGGTGAAATCAAATAAACAGTGATCAAATGATAAACACTGAACATCCTGTTGATACAGCAAGTAAATGTCACTTTGGTTTCACTACACTTTTTGACCTTATATGGTCTAACACTTAACCACATAAGCTTCACCATTCTCCTAAAGTGTGGTTTTTTTATTTCACAATGAAAAATACATGGTATATCTCCAAACCCTTTGTTCTATCAGCAAGCCAATCATCATCATTCTAATACTATTTGATCACAGCTTATAGCACAATTTTTTATTTACTATGTACATAGGTAAAAACCATCCTGTTTAGCAACAACACAAATTTGAAAATTAAAATGTCTTGCACTGTAGTTCCCAGACAACATGTTAATAAAATAATAAAGCGTATTGTATAGCAAATATGATCATAATGTTGTCGCTGTTGAGATGGCTTAATGAAAAAAAAAAAAAAAGCTTATGAAACTAAACAGTACTTGAGATTTTGTAATAATAATAATAATAATAATAATAAGCTTCTATCTGTATAAAACCCAAAAAGAAAATCTAAAGTGTAGGTCTTGTTAAGTTGTAAATGAACAGTACGTATACTACTTTATAGTTTCGCTATCTGGAAAGTGGCTCTCCGCCCAGATCAAACTTAATACTGCAGTCACAATGTATTAAACAGTATTTAGCATACACTATCAGATAGGGAAAAGTCGATAAACTATAAAACTATAAAAAGGAAATGTAGACTGACTAACCATCAGTGTCCATATCTAACAGCTTTGGGTTGAGGGCAAAGTGCAGTTGCCGTCGGAACATGGCTCTGTCGTCTATGTGGATGAACTCAAACACACTCTGGTGGACCATATCAGACTGCAAAAGACAGTGGTAAAAACAATTAACAATAAGTTAAAAGTGAATGAGTAAATGAAATAGCTTTGTGCATGCCGACACAGATGGAAAACAGTTTCTGTGTTGTGTGTGGTATGTATCGCTTATGCAGAACACATTTATTGGTCTTGAAGTGAACAGGCATTTTACAAACCCACGGAGCAGAGCGTTTTCTGATCAAAAACTACAGAATCTGAATAGCAGACTGTCAAAAGGTATTCCTGATTCCGGCCGTCTTCAGTGCGGAGCTGTCAACGGTAAACCCCGCCCTTTCATGCTTGTTTTTTTTTTCCAACGTTCACGTTTTCAAAATTTACCATACAATGGCGAAATATCGCCGATACCAGATACTGACATCCTGTTTGTTATAACTGAGCCAAACAAGGCGTCTATATTCTGATGTTTTTTTCCCCCGAGCATAAAGTATACAGCAGTGACTCTAGTCGAAATTTCAATGCAAATCCAATTCAGCAGCGATAAAATCGCTGCGAGTTTCATACCAATGTCAACCTTCAGTATCAGATCTTCTTTTTAACGAAACCATAACTTTCCCAAAGTATCACTTCTGAGCCACCATTCAGTAATGTGTTACACTGTATTTTAGACTCTCACCTGATGGAAGCCCAGGTAGTCCTGAATGGTTGGTGACGCGTAGAAGACGTAACCCTCCGCAGTGACCACCAGTACGAAGCCATTGAGAGCCTAGCAAACGAATGCACAGATTTGCAAGAAATTATGGTATAGTACATTCATAGAAAATGGTCTTATAATAAATGTCATGGTAACGGTAACTGGCGCTTGCTTTTGATTCTTGATTCCCTGTCTAGTAGTGTTGTAGTAAAGGATTTGCACTATAAGATCATTTAAAGGTAATTAACGTCACCTGACATTGTAATGTAAATACAGCCTCATGCCGTACTGGTTGTAGTTTATTGTGAAAACTTTTGGCACCATCTTGAGTACAGCAGATGATGCAAGTGAAGCCAAGCGAAAGAGAAATCAACACATTGCTTTGTGTGCCGTTGCTAAGCGTGACTGTTCTTTCATAAACAAGGCTTGAACAAACTGCCTTGTCATAACTTCCTCACTTTTTTTTCAAATGACCTGGAATCACCTGAATAACTAACTCTGTATATCTACTGGCTTATGCAACATGCGTGATGGCCCAACTGCTGTCTGTGGGTAATAAAGGAGATTACATAAACCTTATCAGTCATTAATTAGTCAAAATTCACTCCTAGAGTTAATACGCGATCGCTCACCTGAAGGAGAAGGTCCCCCTCTGAGAAGCACATGACATCCATTTTTCTGGTGTCTAAACCGTTCCCTGTGTGAAACTCCAAGCTGTTTTTCTTCATGGTGGCTGTACAGGACAAGAAATGTGCAAGACATCAGCCTGGATCACCATGCAAATGAGCAAGCAGTGTACAAAGACTGATCGTTACGCTATATTCATTCACAGGAACATGATTTGTTATGCAAGGTGCTTAAACTGAAAGCCGCAAAAATTCAAAGTGAACCGAGTGCACTAAACAAATTTCGTGTTGCATTTAGCTAATTTATGCAAAAACCGACATCGATCAAGCAAGGTTACTCTACAAATCAAAAACAGACCCAAATCAGAAACAGCGTGGTTAATTCAAAGGAAAGCGTGGAACATGGCATGCTCGTTGCTGATTGGCTACAGCGTATGCCAGTCTTAGAGACTGTGGAAAACTGACAGCTGGAGGATGTTTACACTAAGAGACATTTTTTTTTTTATTTTTTTAAATCAAGGACGTTTATATGATGTTTTCTTAGACATGCTGTCGACTTTGCATGGAATTAACGTGTAAGCAAATGCTGAAAACCTGCCTAAAGGAAGCCAGCTTATGCAACTTCAGTTTAAATCTTTTTTTCTCTCTCTCGCTACATTAACTACAAAACAGAGTGAAAAAGTGCTTTTCCTTATGATAATCACTTGGCATGTCCAATCAGCAACAAGATGTTCCCTTTTCTGTTTTCTGTGAACGTTGAGATGTTTTTGGTTTGGCTGTTGCGTTTTACGATCTCCTGTTGCGTTTTTGGCTTCGGTATCTAACTTCACGCTGCACAATCGGCAACTGCGGCGTCCTATAGACTTTACCGATATCCGGTTTCAAAATATGTGAATGAAGTGTAAATAGCTCTTTGCTTTCATCTGAATAGACTGTATTTGTATTTTAGAGCGTTTGAACATGTTATCACCAGCATCGAGAACGGTGATCATAAAAAAGTTGCTGACAACGAATTTCTTTGCTGAGTCGTTAGGACGGCTATAAAGTTTGAGGCTGAAAGACAGCAGATGTTACACCTGTGGAGATTTCTAGCATAACGCTCTGTTAAGCGAGTTGTATGCAAATATAAATACCGGTTAAAAAATATTTTACTGCGAGCAATCAGAGTAACTGACAGATTAGCAAACTACAAAAAAAAAAAAAAACATTCTTCGGTTGTAGCTTTCGTTTCTCAAACGCACTTAATCAGACGTCACTTTTAACAAACAATTTTAAGGGTTCTTTTAACGGCTGGTTCTTTTAAGTCATTAGCCGCACATTTCAGAGTTCAGAGTTGTTTTTGGATCAGGTCCACACTGCGTGGTAACTTGATTTAGAACAATCTACCCACATCGACATTTTATGCTTGTTTTGTCAAATCCTCCCACAGACAAAAAGAGAAAAAAATGAATAAAGAGATTAGAAGTGCTTTAATCCAGTTTTTAATTGGATAACATTTAGACACTAGCTGTGTTTCCATTAACCTGCTTAATTTCAAACTGTGAACTAAAAAACGAACGGAAACATGAATTTTGAAAAACAAAAAGTTTTTACGCTGGCAAGAGGTGGTCTTTCGGATAATTCGATAAAGCGGCATTTCGTTAAATTGAACTGGTAACAGGACAGCGAATGGAAACGCCACCTTATTCAAAAAAGAGCGCACTGTAAGATCGCATGAGGAGAAATCCCAGCTTTAATCATATAACATCGCTCAATGGAAACGCATGCCAGTCACCATTGTGTTTTGTCAAAAACTTTGAAAAGTCGCTTCTATTTTACGCAAAACTGCAATGGAAACCCGGCTATTGTCCAAAAATCCCTCAATGACTCAAAGAAGAAACAAACAGTTATGAATGAATTAAATGAATTCAACTACAGAATGTTCAGGATAAGCATGTTATGAATATTTATGATGAACAGGAAGTGCAAGTCTATAAAACCCAGGTACGGTTAACCACATGCTACTCTTGGTACACTTTGTACTCTGGGCTTCCTTATTGGCATCGGTATACTTTTACATCTAAATCTAAATCATATCTAAACGCTTCTCTTCTCTCTTCGATTTCCCATGAGCACTATGGCCTCAGGTCAGACCTAAATCATGCAGATAGTTCACGAATGATATGTCAGTTCCAGTTTTGAAATGGATGTGAATTAGACCACACCATAAAAGCTGTTGCTTGAGTTGGAAAGTCATACTAGCGCTTAGTTCCCGGTTCTGTGATGCTTATTTTATCTGTGGACGTTCTCGGGTCAGTCGCAACGCACACAATTAACCCGGATGTTTACCTTGATCCGGTTCAGCTTTTGTCCTTTTGTCGAGTCACAAACTATGAAACACAATCTGACTAAACTGAAGCCAAGGCTTTTCAGTGTTTTGTGCCTTTATCCATATGCCTTCACCATCCTACCATTCCACAAACATTTAAGATTGGATAACAACCTAAATGATGTTTCATCGAGAGCTTGCGTAATGATCAGCAAAACCTTGAGCCATTTTTTTTTTTTTTTACTGAATTTCCAAAGTTTCTCCAGAAAACAAACAAACCACATTCACATCTTGGCCCCATCATCCACCACACTCTTAATCTTAAACTAAGCTTTTGTTTCATGTTAAAGGAACCGTGAACCATCTGAGACAGAAAGGCACGTTCAGACTTGCACGAGTTGCTCTGGGAGATTGAATAAGGACAAAGACAGAAGAAGGAAAAAGAAAAAAACCATCATGTAAGGTTTTACCAAACTAACTCGCTGTCACTGAAACCAGCAATCTAAAAGGTGGCCCTGCTTTAAATGACACGCAAATATGCTTATTCCGAGGGCAAGAGTAGTGAGTCAGTAATAAAATGCGTCTATATTCGGTAGTTAATTAAGGGTGAAGGAGAACAGCCAGATCCCTGCAGGGAACAAAGAGAAAAAAAAATAAATAAAAAATAATCCTGAAAAAGAACATTCAAAACAAAGAAAGCTGTAGTGGAAGAACTGAAAAACATTGATGTGTAGGATTTAGCGTTTAGAGTAAAAAATATTGTGTGTGTGGACAATAAATGAGACAATGGAGAGCTAATGGGTAGCAGCCAAACAGTTGCGTGACTAGAGTAGACGGCCGGAGCAGGGAGAGGCCACATCCTGGCTTTTTCCTGCGGCAGCTGTTCAGATAAGGAAGCATTCTTGTCAGCGGTGCTTACAGAGGCCCGAGGGACCCTTGCAGGAGAGATGTGAGTGTGTTGATTGCAGTAAACACTGAGTCCCCCACCATTAACCTCACACTCATGGGTGCAAAGAACGCAGTCCAAAAGCTGTTCCGTAGAATGAAGGTTCCCCCAAATCGTGCCTGGCGTACTTTTTCTGAGTAAATTTGATCGCAGAGAAACTTGAAAGAGAAATGTTCTGCCTGAAACAATGTTACAAACTTTCCCGGCAACATACAGAGAACATGATACCGTTTATATAAATGCAGTGTAAATCTGCGAAACCTGCAAAGAGCCTGAATCCAAGGATGCTAACATTGAGACGAATCCAAACAGTACAGTTATCTGGATGATGCCTCTCATTCTACAATAACAGTAGACTTGATCAAACATCTTAAACATACAACTCATATGAGGAGTTTGACCAAATGACTTTTCAAGCGATTTCACTGCCGCAGATAAATCTCCAGGGTCATGAGAGGTTTGCTGCACTTGTAGCGTGCTCCCGTCGTCTCGATTGTCTAGTCATCAGGTTAGCTGTCTCTTTCCCGTCTTGACATTCCGATAAAATCAGTGGTGATTAATATTATCGTAGGTTTTTAGTCTTTGCCCATGTGGATATTGTCAACATCCAGTAGCTGAGCTTTCTCCGGCACCAAACAGGAAGCAGCGAAGCAGGTACAGGAACGTCTCTGGCGGGCAGACAGACATGGAGGAGATTCCCGGGAGGCCTCGTACTTTGCAAAATCATAATCAGTGACTAACGACTCTGTGACTTCATTTGCAGCATTTCAATCAACCCTTCAGAACTTTTTCTCCACCAAGCTTAATTAAATTGCAGTTCGCTAACTACAACAGTAGTGACATTTATCAGATAATCTGTCACAGCATGAGAATATTATCAGGTCAAACAAATGAGGCGAATCTTTTTCAGTGTTTGGAATCGACTCCAAAGATTTGCATTTGACTCTTAGTTTTCAGTGCCTGTGAAACGACTCTTCTTTGGATCGACTTGACATGCAAAACATACATATAGTATATCGTGAATAGTAAGAATTTTCAATCGTTTATCAACGCTACTACGTCGAAAAAATGGGCTAGTTTAACGTTTTACTTTTTTAGGCTGATTGAATCAAATAGCTTTGCTACTTGCTGCCTAACAAAACATAACTAAGCTGTTGTGGACAAGTCACAGAGGAGCATCATGCTTCTCCTCACATTCCCACAAACGAATGATCACATTACTCACATTAAAACGCAAGTTGTGTCAGGAGGCCAGCAGGGTAGTGTACTGTAAAGAGTTTCCATACCGTAGAGAAGGTCGTACTGATGTTTCCGCTCCACCATTTCACTCAAACTGTTTTTATGAAGAGACATAGCACATGCAGTTCGACTAATAATGAAAGTATTGCTTAAATATTATTATTTTTATTAGCGATTTTTATTGATTTTGTTGATTAGTTGTTTCAGCCCTTATTTGTTTTAAAATTGTAATCCTGTAAATAATCCTTTTTATCACTAAATGTATCAGTAATCTGAGTCCATTTTTTATTCTGCAACTATAACGGAATACAGCTACTTTTTTTTTATTTTTTATCCTGATCATGTAATAACATTTCGCGTGTTCTGTTACTCCTCAAGCCCGTCTACATGATACACAGAGTGTCATATTGCACAGCGCTACTCGGTGTAAACATGTTTGCAGGATGGGATTTGAAATGTCAACGAGGGAAAAAAAATTGGTTGCAGAAAATTTGTTCCAGCTAAATCTGTTTGCGACTATTTTTGAGAAAATGTCATAATTAGTTACGACTTAACTAAGTCTTTTACGCAACATTACAGTGCATGCAAATACTTTTACAAATGTCATATTTATAGTTATTTATACCAAACTAAGGGATGCAAGCTTTTGATGTTCTACACTGTTTTTCACTACCTGTGGGAAGACCAGATATAGTTAGAGGAAGGTTGAGTTGCAGCCTCCTGCTCAGAAGCTCCGCCTACAGACAAGCGTTCATCTTCTTGGGTTCCTGGTTTGCCAGACTACAGTTTGAGTGATGATAGGAAATTTGCAGTGGTTTGGGGGTGTTTGTGTGAGATGGAGGATGTTTATTCTGTAGAATGTAAAGTCACCATGTAAACACCAAATTCAGGAATGGCGAACAATAAGCAGGGATGAAGAAGCTTTACCAGGTCATTCAGGTACTTTTGTGAACTCATTTGTCTTACGCGTCTCTGTTAAGCTGCTAATTTGCATGTTGCAGGATTCTGCAGTATTAGTACTACAAAAGGCAATCTTACAAGAAAAGTCAGGCCTCATCATGCCTGTTCGTACATACAGGAACCGAGCACAGTATCTCCAAATGAATGATAGGAAATTAATTTATTACGATCTGTTAGCACTACGGAAACATGGAAATCCTGCCCTCGGCACCTTCAAAGGAAATCCGGACCTTTCTCCTATGGATGGATGTGAGACTGGACCACACTCGACTTCTGCTTTCCATTCAAGAGAGGAAGCTATAGGATGAACATCCGATAAGGACTTTAACTCGTCTCGTCTGACGGCAGATAACGGGGTTTCTGGTTTAACTCAAAGAGCATGTGGTTAAAATAGATTTGATGAATGGGGATGGATTTTAATATTTTTATCCTTTCCAGTTAAAGCAGATTAACAAGGTCTTTCTTAAGAAGGAGGATTGTAGATTCTTAGGTAATAATTAGGCGTATTTTATGACTGCATCTTGACTAATCTTACTACTAGACGCTCGTTGTGCAATTCCACGCGCTCACTTTCGATGAATCGTCTTCCCTATCATCTCCATGACGAAAGGTCTATTCATTAGTTCCTCACTCTTCAGTTCTGTTTCTGCACACAAACAGGAACAAACCGGACCACATTCCACAGGTAATTTCACCAGAAAGAACTGGTGGTTCTCACTGTTATTCCAACGTCGAATACTTTCCAAAAATCTAGTACAAGCGTAAATGAACCAACCTATCCTCTCCGTCAGGTTGTACTGTATATTTGTACGTTCTGAAGGCACGGCTTGAAAAAACAAGCTAGGACCCTTCATTTCTTTGCACTCAGCTCAGATCCTAACAAGCCCTGATGTGTGCTCGCTTATCTGGATTCAGTAGAGGCCCATCTTTCTCCACTGAGGATTTTGCTCGTCTGATCTTTATCATTTTCCAAGATCATAATCAAAGGCTTGAGAAAAGGAGCCGATGTGCTGGCGTCATTGCGATTTAAAACAAAGATGGACTGGCCCAATATATGTCTAAATTTAGACGTCAGGATCTGATAAGCCGGCAGTTTGCATGGGGGTGGAAGGTTGTTTTGATAGGTGCACATTTGCGAAAAATTAAAGGGCTTTTTTGGTGCCTTGATTGAACACTGTGCCTCAGTGAAACCTGAATAAAGTGTATGAACCACATAGAAGGTACAAAATCCCCTAAGCATAAAGTTAGGATTATCAGAAGACATTTTAAATGAGACATATGTTTGAGGAAACAAACAAAAAAAAGGGGCTTTTAAGTGGTTATTTTAGCTGGGTCAGTTCCCAGAGCTGTGTAACTTTTTTCTCCAAAAAGCAAAGATTTAGCTCTAAACGAAATGGTTCAAACATCTGCTCCTAGTCAAATCCCGAGGTGTAAACTCTCCCCTCCTCAACAAGAGGTGCATTCTTGTTTTTTTTTTTTTTACACAGATCCACTTTGCGTGCTAAGCATTTCCTCAATCGCTCAAGGAGGAAAATATTTGTTTTGGAATGTCATTGTGTCATTGTGAAACCAAATGAAAAGTTGCAAGACGACGTCTTTGAGCGTCGTCCAAGTGCAGCTCTAGATGGATGTCAGCCAAACCCATTTTCTTTGTACATTTTCAAAAACACACAATTGTGCGCATTTAAACTCAGTAGGAGGAATAGCGAGACAATGTGCAGAACTACAATGAATCGCATTCAACTGTGTACAAAGGCTTGTAAGGAATCACAATACAGCAATCTGATACCGGACAGTTTACAGAACTGCGCTCTGTCTTTGAATCCAGCCACTCGAACATTTGCAGTTGAAGTCTCCTTAATATTGCATGACAAAGTGTTTATGTTATCTGAGAAAAAAAAGTATTCTGAGAAACATGTACATGTGCTTCTTCTGGAAGTTTCCTTGGGATGTGCATGGGCTTGAAAACGTTCAGTGACTCGAGCTGTCATGTTTATGCTGATGGTTATCTTTGATGTTCTCCACAGCATATTAATCTAAAAAGTGCCTCCTAGCACTTAATCACTTTTCGAGATTTCATAGCATGCCTACCTGTAAAACGGTTTGAAGTCGATGACATTAATAGCACTCTGAGAGGCGGCGAGAAATTATGGGCACAGAACTTCAGCTGTTAATGCCACAAGTCTGCTTCTGAAGCAATCAACAAGTAACACAATAGTAACACAGATATCTGATTGGATGGTATGGACATTACGGATTTCCCAATACACGTCGGTTATTGGTACATTACTTGTCTCGATGCTTGTTAGCAACAGCCACAGCAATTCTCAATCCTCAGTCAGTCATGGTTATGTGGACAAGTCAGGAATAATGGATATGTTTAGAAGTTGTCCGGCAGAAAGATATTTACCCAATGTGCGCTTCCGCTCAGGTTGACACACATCTGTAGATATGAATGCTGACGTACTGGACACAGCTCGCTAAAGCATGAATGGAGGGAATTTGTTCTCGTATAGTTTTGAGATCTAGCTCAGACACGCCTCCTGCTCTCCTATTGGCTGGCCAAGAGTGCACGAAACAGAAAACTGTATTGTCTGGTGTGAAACCAGCTTGAGGCTGTTGCATGACACCAGAAGCTCATTGGAGGTTAATTCGCTGAACACAGGAAGCTTGGTGTGGCAAGCTCGTACATAACTGGAAATGAGAAACTGGGTAAGAGAGCAACCAGGGGTGTCATGAAGACTGGGAGTAGTCAAGGCATCAAGAATGCCACCCTCTCAGGTGCAGACTTCAAAAAATATGTCAAGCTCTTATATAAATCATTTACGAGGTTTTTTTTGTTTTAATTAAGTATAATTCAAACTTGCTAGTTATTTCTGATGTGCTTTCCGTTCATGCGCCACATCATCACCTCCACTTATGACGGAGATCGGTCCATGTAACAAATAATCATTCACTTTTGGAAAAAAAAAATTTTTCTTTGACAATAGACAAGGCCCAATAAGGTGTGGTTAAGATGTGTAGTCAAGCCCAAGAACGGAGAGACAGTCCAGGCTTTTTATGAGCACTTCGTGACTGAATGAAGCCAAACGACTGACTCAATGGCATTCTGTATGACTAATCGCTTTGATGCAAGATAAAAAGCTGCTCATGTACGTTCATTTCGCTGGCATAGTTATTTCAATAAGCCACATGTTTCTCCTTTGTTCACTACAAGTTTGGCATCAATTTATTCTAATCCCAGCCAAACAGATTTTGATCGTAATATATCTAACGACAGTGTATCTCGGCGTCTTGGAATATGGATCCGTTTGCTTGCTTGGATAGATAGATAGAAATCCAGTAAAGGATTAAAGGTGAGACTGTCTAGACATTTGGTCATTATTTCAGCTCATGCCCGGCATTTTTATCATAGCAGATGTTCATTACTGATATGGATTTGTTTGATCTTTAACAGCAACCAGTTTAAATCGTGAGGATGTGCTCTTGATTTGGTGAATCAGATTCTCTACGTGCTAATCATTCCTGTGCACGGGATAGACATCTTGATGACCGCCATTGTCACCCAGTATAGTGTCATAACATTATTATCTGCTTGAGATATCTGTCTAAGGGGGAAAAAGGCTTTCTTTAGAATTCTTTGGACAGTTAGAGGTTCTACTTTGAACCGTTTCTGGAAAGGAAGCTGTACGTCTGAAACTGAACTCAATTTAG
The DNA here is from genome assembly GCA_030068235.1 of Notoglanidium macrostoma. NCBI lineage: Eukaryota > Metazoa > Chordata > Actinopteri > Siluriformes > Auchenoglanididae > Notoglanidium > Notoglanidium macrostoma. The sequence goes on along the minus strand of JAQQZR010000035.1, from coordinate 2,100,904 downwards.
ACTTCAGTTTTTTTCCTTCTCCGCCATGCCTGAGAGCATTGTGGATGATCTCCAGCATTCTTCTAAAAATCCCAAAATGCATGGCAATGGGTTTGTGTCCGAAGGACAAACAGAAGGCTGCTACACGGAGCCTAGGACCATGGACTGTTTCGTAACTTTAAATAACAATGGAAACTCATCTGCACTCAATTACAGTCATGACCTGAGCTGGAAAGGGTTGCAAAAAATGATTTCCTTGTTTCCTTAGATTAGGTTACTGACTTGACTGGACGACCCTAAAGCAAAGACTTCATTAACTAACCGATAAACATTGGCGATTTCTGATTGATCAGAAACCACACTGACACTGTCTACTTTTATTAAAATAAGACTAGCTGCTTTCAAGCTTACCGTTGAAGAAGCTCTTCACTTTCAGGTAGCCCACACTCAGACGCAGGACGGAGAGCTTGTCCAAACGAGTGCGCACATTCTCAGGGAAGGGCAGCATGTTGGTCAGCCTGTCCAGTTCGCTGTTCAAGCGATCCCTGTGCCTCTTCGACGGATTGGACTTGGTGGCATCAGCAGTGGGTTTCCTGGTGAAGGAAAAGGCAACCATATTGAAGCATTTTAAGCTAGAGAAGCCTGACAAATGCATATCTGACAACATTTGGGGAGACAAGAATAATTTTCCATGGTAATAATTGAGACTGACTTTGTGGCACAAAAAAAGTGATTAGAATTGTGTTACCCAGAGTCTCGATGTTTCTAGAATTTGATTTTATTTCCATTTTATTACTTTTTTTATTTATTTACACTATGACGTTTTTAAAGGATCACACTCTGTGTAAACCTTATATCAGTCATTAAATGGACTAATGTTTTGGATTTTCCCTACTTTGTGTCTGAACAAACAACAGAAACATCAGGACTATCAGCTACCATGAACAACTTACTTTGGAAGTAGAGTAAGCTGGAACTACGCGTCACAACATTTTCGACTGCGCAATTCAAACTACAAAGCGGGAAAAACCACAGATGCCTCCATGTTCGTCTGTCGTCAGCCACAAGCTATCCAGCTAACTCTGACGTATATTTACCTCCTTGAAATAGCTGTATAGTCAGTGTTAGAGATTTCACAAGCAAATATATCTGTATGAAGATTGATCTAGAGCAAATACTTGTGCATTTATACAGTATAACTCATATAAATGTCGGAGATGTTACATCGCGGCATTTATTGTCGATGCTGTGAGCCGCCATATTGAACTGACGCCAACTTGGGTTTGAGAAGGCCCGATTCAGGGTTTTCTTCGGCTTTTCGTAGTCAGAAACCGGGTTATAAGTTTTATTTGAGCACAGCAAAAGCAAAGATAGTACACATCGACGTCAATACAGGTCCCAATTCAGCCACAATGAAATCATGTCTTTTAATTATAGTCATTCTAGTGTTACTGCATGTTTTGTTTTTTTTAACACCCAATCATCAGCTATATTAAAAGTTAGTTTTTATATGTGTTTACTGTGTGTTATTTTGTTGCAGTTTAATGTTATAGTATTATAACTGTAGTGTAACATATTGTAAGAATGGTTGTGAACTGCTTCTCTGCACCGTCCTGACAGCGTCCAGCCAAAGCAAGACGTCTGCTCGGGAAACATTAAACCCCCTCTCCTCAAAGCCACTTCAAAAACCACTCCCAGACTTCCTCCATGCTAATAATGGGACTATGTTTAGACTGGCAGGACTGTATGACTTTGAGCATTCAAGTTTCTGTTCAACGGTACATTAGTAAAATATAATGCAAACAAGTAGGTAAAACATCATTACTCATGCGCAGGTGTAGTCAAGATGTGCTATAACTACGCTCTTTGGGTTTAAGTTTAAATATGCGCGTTCACATTCATGTCGAGGTCGTGAAGTAGTAGAGAAACAGTCTTCGCCATTTGCAAATGATCTTAGCCTGGCTGGTGCCCAGTACTCGCCTGCTAAATATGAATCACTCGGATGAAATGTGAACTCATCACACGTCAACCGTGTTATACATCTAAAACACATGTAGCGATCATTGCTGAGATAAATTCGGGACATGAGGTTTAATGAGATGGTCAACATTACATTACAGTATGAGTCTAGTTACAGATGTGTTACAGTAGGATCATATTTAAGAATATACACATAAGTGAATAAATCAAAAACTACAGGGCATTCAAACATGCAACACTTTTGCAACAATGCAAACAAATCCGACCAGATGAAGGCTACACGAAATAATGGAAAAAAAGGAATAAACTATACAGATATATAAATAATAACAGAAGCATAACAGTAGTATAACAAAAATGCAAGATAATATTTGAAAAAGACTGGAAAATCTGGAAAATGCCCCATTTTTAATGTCTACTCCTTACATCTTTGAATACAACATTTTGTCAGCGAAATATTTCAATTACAAATAAAATATTCAATTTACAGTTCTCTTTCATAAGTATGTAATGTCGGAGGTATTTTTTTTTTATTATTATTATTGAGCAATGATTCAATATATACAAGCTTGCATCATATGAACCTTAGCACCATACAGACCAGAGCAATGTAGATGTTGATGGTAAGGTTACCTTAGGGTAACACACACACACACACACACACACACACACACACACACACACACAGTATCTTTGTGAGGACCTTTCATTGACATAATGATTAATGCATCTAATTAATGCTATACCTGCACCTAAACCTAACCCTAACCTTAACCTCTGTAAAGAAAAGGAAACTTTTTGGCTCTTTTACTTTTTCTTATTTTTGTGTACAAAATGCTTAAACCCCTTGAAAACAAAAGGTTTTCAGTTGCAGTCTATTATATATATAATAGACTACAGTTGGACTGCAACTGAAAACCTTTTGTTTGTCTACAAAAAGCTCAGCATATAGAATGAGGACATTCTATAGGCTATTCATAGAAGAATCCTATATCTTATATTTTCTTTCTATACAGCAGAAAATAATAATGGAGATAATGAAGCAATGACTTGTGCGCCTGCGCAGTAGCAGGTTCCCGGCTCGCGTGCGTTTCACTCATCTCTGGGGTTGCTCAGTTCGTTTCGTGTGAACAATTTTTTTTTTTTTTTTAAGAAAAAAACAGAGCGGGTCCTAAAATATGTCAACAGAGGGGTAGTGGAGAGGGAAAAGAGCTTTCCCACATTAAAAAAGGGTGGTGGTGAGGGTGGGGGCGTAGTGTATATCAGATTACACTAACATACTTGAGGCCAGCGGAGCCCGGCTCGGCTCTTCCCCCCTCCCTCTCACGAGCATCGCGTGCGAGCAAAGCTCCGCTCGCGAACTTCGCTCGTGCCCAAATCCCTCCCTGTTCCCTACATAGGCGCCCTAAGAACAACATGAAATAAAGGCGTCTAATCGATGCGAAGCGCACTGAATATCCAAGTGGGGCGCGATTTAGGATTTGCACGCAGTCTTCTTTGACGCTTAACAATTATGCCCAATTAGGCTGTATGAATGTCAACATAAAAACCCGGTTTCACAATCAAAACAAACAAACAAACAAGTTTACAACAATGTTTGTAGCTTTATAGCTTTTCAGGCTACCACTGCTACCTGTTATTGATACAGCCTGTGTTCTAAACTCATGTAACACACACAAAACACACATTTTCTATTACGACAGTATACTGTATAATATAACAACTTACTGTTTTTGTACAGGCTTCTTCCTCTTCTTGCCCGCATATCTGTCGTTATCCAGCATGGTCACGGTTTAGAAATAACTCCAGCTCTGTACCTGTCTGGGAAAAGTCCGTCAAGGTGAAGTGGAAGTCCAGCTGTGAAGAAAACTCCAGAAGTGCGCGAGCTCCAGAGTCATTAGTGTCCGAGAGTCTTTCAGAGTCAATAAATGGACACTCCAAAAAAAATATCAAATAAAAAAATTTAAAAAATAGAAGTTTAAGGTGTCGGAGAGCTGGTGAGTCGTCTTTACATAGTATACTGCTCGCTGAATATGATGTTCCGCCTTTAGTCTTCAGTCTCACACACACACGCACGCACGCACGCACACACACGCGCACTGAAATCCTTCGATATCAATCTATCTATATAAATAATAATAGCAATAATAATAAAAGCGACTGAACTCAAATCCTGTCGAGTGTCTTTTAACTTCAATTTCGACACACTCACACACACACACACACACACACACACACCAATATAGTGTGGCAGGTAGTGTGAGCGCGTGCGCGCGCGTGTGTGTGGCTTTAGGCACGGGGCGTTTCAGGAAACTATACTTTTTTTTAAGGTGGACTGAAAAAGTGCACTCAGCATTCGCGCGCGCGCGCGTGTGTGTGTGTGTGCATTAAAAACATCTGAAAAATATAACATATAGAAGAACGTATACATACAGAGCATAGGAATCAAAAACGTAGCAGTCAGTTGACCTCTATATTCAAACGTTTCTGCATGGTTTCTCTTTTGTAAACAAATGCTTCACCCATTTACTCTACAGTAACTGATGCTTTCATTATACAGTCCAGTGCAAAACTTTGCATTTCCTTAGGAGGATATTGGTGAAGCTATGGTTAGACTTAATACCTCTACTAATACACATCCAAAGAAAATGACATTATGTGGTTCTTTATCTGTGCATGACCTGAGTAGAAGTAGGAGACATAAAAGGACACACACCACCTGCAAAAAAAAAAAAAAAAGGATTGTCAGCTACAAAAGTCATAACTGGCATAACATTAGGCTTCTACAAGTAGCTCCCAAATGGACATTATGAATTTTCTTTGACCCCAAGCTATTGCTTGACCATTTTTTAAATTCCAGATGTACAATTTAGGCCTAATTTGACATCTGTAACATACATACAGTTGTGAGATTATATGAAAAGAATCCTTGCTGGGGTGGTGTGATATGGCCCGGCGTGAAGCAGACTAGTATGGTCTACGCTTGATACATGACTTTGCATGTGCAAGTAGAACAAGCGATATTGTTCACACACTCGCCTGCGTATATTGGGTACATCTGGAGGAATAAAAGCGAAATTCACTACATGGCACGTCAGAGCCAAAACATCCTCGTCCGTCTGGTTTCCGAGTCGAACTGCAAAATGGTTAGCAATTTCATACACAGCAGCGTTGACAAACAGATTGACAAGCTCTGTCTCTCTAAAAACTTTCTTCTGTTCTGATGGTCGTTATTGAGCTGTTAGTGAAGAACTGTTGTAGAATAGTACATAAATATGTCATTTGAGACCCAATAATAGTTTGTCAGACACAGGGAGGTAAACAGACAGGGAAATTTGCCTGTTATTTATTTATTTTGCTCAATTCAGGAGAGTGAAAAAGACTAGTACAGTACATATAAAGTAAACAGACAGACAGATAGATAGATAGATAGATAGATAGATAGATAGATAGATAGATAGATAGATAGATAGATAGATAGACAGACAGATAGATAAGAATGAATGAATGAATGAATGAATGAATGAATGAATGAATGAATGAATGAATGCCTGCAGGAGAGGTTAATTATTCTGAACCTTTTTTCAGGTTTAGTCAGGGAGCCTTTCACCATTAAAAGAAAATCTATAGACCCCTTTATTATCTCAGCTCAAGTTTATTTTATAGATATATATTGTATGCTTTAATATAAATGTTCTCCATAAATCTGTCTTAATTGAAGAGTAAGAAAATCCAAATAAACTACTGGACCACTAAAAAGTACACGGAACACCGCAGCTGAAAATGAGATTCACTTCCAGAAAATTTTGTGTCATCCTGTCATACTTACAGAGTACTGTGTAACATGTGTAAACTGGAGCATACTTCCTCAAGAATTAGTTACTCAGTTTATTCCAATTAATTACGTAATCAGAGTGGATGTGCAATCTCTGTGCAAGGCCAAATCCGCTGCCTAGTTCCTAAATTTCCCTGCTCTTGTTACAGCAGTAAAAAGGTAGTGAAACTGAAAAAGGTATACACATAACCTGTTGAATCTTGCATCTTATCAAAATACCTGAAAACATCACTAATGGAGTATTATGAGTAACCAGAAAGTCCCCTTGTTAGCATCAAGAAGGACATCACAAGACAAAAAAGATCATGCCTTGAAAGACATAAAGAAAGAAAGAAACATACACACAGACACATAGCAAGTGCTAATAGTGTTTTTACCTCAAAATTTACCTGCTCTCAGAATAGCTGTGTCTTAAGGTGGTACATGAAGGCCAAGTTCATTCCACTGTTGTGGAATTATGCACATAAAGAGACTGGTTTTAGGCTTTAGTGAGATGTATCAGGGTATTACAAGTATATATTAATTAAAGACTAGAATGTGTCTCCAAGATTTTATCATCTGCTATGATTTAATTATGCAAACTAGTAGGCTGGCAAACAAAGAGACAAGTCTTATAATGCGCCCCATATCCACGTGGGTTCCCTCAGGGTTCTCCATTTTCCTCCCACCTCCTAAAAACATGCCAGTAGATGGACTGGCTAGGATAAATTGTCTCAAGGTGCGAATGACTGTGAGAATGTGTTTGTACATGGACTGCCATCCCATTTAGCAGGTTTTCAAGCCACACAACAATGTTTCTGGGATAAACTCTGGATCCATGACAACACTAAACAGATTAATGGATAATATTGTTATTGATGATGAATGGAAGTCATATAATTACTCTGACAAGTGCCTGGGAAAAGAGTCATGAATATTCCGTCATCTCCCTTATGTTAAATGAAATCTCTAAAATCAAGAGCTCTCTGTGATGTGGTCTGCCAAGGGAAAATGATCACCAGTTATTACCAGAAGAATCATCGGTTGGCAAATTTGACTGGTGGGCAAGATAGTGCAAGGGACAAGATAGAGTTATAAGTGGGTAGATGTAAGAGTGGATAACTTTCAAACAAATTGGTGTTGAAGCCAGAAAGGTTGGGATTGCAGAAGGTCATTCTTTGAGAGGAAAAACAAAGCACATTCGAATGTTCTTGGATGAAATGGGATGATGAGAACAGACTGAAGTTCTTCACGACTTTTTTTGCTTGTGACGGGTTGAGTGTCTAATTGGGAACAGGTTGCTTTAGATGTCTTGATCGACTTAAAACTTCTTCCACGTGGGTACTTATCACATGTAAGAGTTTTTGTTGATTTAAAGGTGAATACATTAACATGTGGTGGTGGTGGTTCAATGGTTAAGACTCTGGGTTACAAATTGAAAGGGGGTTCAATCCCCCTCAAGAACCACCAGTCTGCCACTGCTGGACCCTTGAACAAAGCCCTTAACCCTCTCTTTTCCAGGGGTGCCATATCATGGCTGACCTTGTGCTCTGACCCCAGCTTCCTAACAACCCTTTATATGCAAAGAAAAGAATTTCACTGTGCTGAAAGATATATGTGACAAATAAAGGCTTCTTCTTCTTCAATATCTGTTTCAAAATTCTCAAGTACATAATGCTTATATGTGTAGTTGCGCAACATTCTTTGAGAAATAAACTAAACATGGTTCAGTGCCTGAGAAAGCTCACAGGTTCCCAGGTCCTTCACCACATGTCACTGCTATTGATATCATAGCATGTGAGTTATGTTATGCCTCGTTGATCCTTGGGAAACCTTGTTTATGTTTTCTCGCTCATCTGGCTTTTCATGTACAGTAAGCAATCAGGCTTTAACTGCTCTGGGTAACATATGGACATGCATGCCTCAAGCTTTCCCAGAGCCCCATGACACATCAACAAGTTGAACAAAACAGGAGCAATTGGTTTTGCTGCTGTGGCTGATGACTTCCTTCCCGATAAAATAATAAGCTTCCTGAAGGCGGTTGAAATGAAATTTACCATGCCCGTGAGAAATACACAGAATCTCAATTTACAATTCTTTTTCCAGACTAAGACATTTTTTCTAGTTTTATTGATCCAACAAAACAAATAACAAACAAAAATCATCAGATATAGTAGGATTCAATGTCCTTGTATACTGGGTGTGTGGCCATTCTTAATAGTATGGAACACCATTTCAGTGCTGTAGTCATGGGCGTAGTTTTCTCTGCCTGGATCCAAGTTTGATCCATGAAAGAGTAGGATTAAACCTAGCTGTGGCAGGGTGTGTTCCCGACAATGCTGAAAAACATTTATGCCTGTAATACTATAGCTGGGTATATGATGTTTGGCATCCATAATAATCGCACCTATGTACTTATACATCCCTTCAGCCCTACAGGAGCACTTCCAGAGAAGATCCACTGGCTGCCAAAACCCCACCCACAAACTGATTCCTTTCCTAGAACCGCACGCCCCATTATGTTTTTATTCCTTGCATATTACAGGCAGCCTAAATCCATAATTGCATCCTAATGAGGATATTCTTGGACTGGTTCTCAGATGATCTGTTTAGCAGATTCAGTTTGTGTTTCAGCAGCATTTTTATCATGTTGCTGTCTGTTTATTTGTATTCAGCCTTTGCCGGATGTTTAATACGGCGTGGCCGCTTGGTATCATAAACCCATTTTGAATATTTTACACTATATTTCCTGGGACATTAATTTCAAACAGAATAATGTGTCAGTGAATATGGCCTAGAGCGTAATGGGTGAATGGATGGCAAGATATAGTTAGGTTATAAATATGGGCTATTTTGATCATAAGGGAACGTGAAATAAAGGAGGAGGGAGTGAGAAAAGACAGAAAGGAGGGCGATGTCTTGCTAGAATGAAGGTCACCAGAGACATTCGTGGGGTTGTTTATTCATTCTGAGAAAGAAGGCTTCTGACAAAGATGGATGTCAAGCCTGTTTAACTATTAATTTTTTTCTTTCTTTTTCAATGCATTGCTATACCTGACTCCTCAAATAAAACCTGGCAAGGACAATTTAGGCTTTTTTCATTCATTTAAGAATTCCTACACACTGAGATCACAGTAGACCTACTATAGTAGTGTGAGACACCAAAAGTCCTCAATAGAACAAAATGCTTGTAATTCGAATACAGATTACTGTATAAACCTGAGAAGGACACCAAGCACAATGACTCTCTGCGAGGTTGATGAAGATATTTCCATCCATCCATCCATCCATCTATTATTTATACTGCTTTATCCATCTGGGTGACGGGGAAGCTGGAGCCAATCCCAGCATTTTCGGGTGAGAGGCGGGGTACACCCTGGGCAGGTCGCCAGTCCACCACAGGGCCAACACAGACAAACAGCCACACACGCTCGCATTCACACCTATAGGCAATTTAGAGTAGCCAGTTGACCTAATCTGCATGACTTTGGACTGTAGGAGGAAACCGGAGCACATGGAGGAAACATGCAAACTCCGCACAGAAAGGCACCCTGGGTGACCCGGGGATCGAACCCAGGACCGTCTTGCTGTTAGGTGATAGTGCTAACCACCGCACCACCGTGCCGCCCTGATGAAGATATTTCTGCAAAGATATTAAAACATTTAATACCTCAATGCTAAAGGGATATAAACGTTGGGTATCTTCAAGCGCCAAGTTCCATTTTCCGATGACTTCCTTTTCCCTTCTCATTACTCATCATCAAGACGACATTTGTGCACACTATAATGGACCTAGTACGACTATTAAATTATGTCACCCATTATTCTAAGAGTCTTATCAGTCCAGAAAGCGAAATCAAAGAGTATTATCTGAAAGCAGTTGCTGATGTATTATAGAAATCCTTTCAGATTTTATGCCTCTCACACTTGTTAGTAATCTGTGTAAATTCCTCCTGGTAAAATGTACTTGATTCTGTCACATTCAAACCAAGACATATTCTTTTCTGTTTTCTGACCTATAAATACAGTATGCTCCAGTGAAAATCCCCAAAAATGTACAAGTTACCAAGACGAGGGTGGAGAAGAATGAGAGAAGGGGCATACTTTCAGTGTTATACCAATGCAAAGGACATAGCAGGTTTGATTCTAAACACGTCTAAACACGTTTCCCCCATGTCAAAAGAAACCTGAGAAAGTGGCATCTGATGATCAAATCTTTAGTTTCGGTATTTCCTGGCAGTCTTATATCCACAGCAGCACAGCAGGTAGGATTACTCCAAGGCCCCCAATTTGATCCTTAGCTCGAACCTTGGTTAATAGTGATAAGGAGCACAAGAATGACCACAATGGCAAAACATGTAAAATCACAATCAAAAAGTTCCAAACTTTGCAAGAAGAACTGCTGGAACACCTGAACCTGCTGCTGCGTAGGTTTAAGATACATGCTTAGAACATCAAGAATCAGGGCACTGAGACTGGCAAATGAATGCTGAATTCATGTTGTCTTTTTTCTGAAATTTACCTTTACAAGTACAGTGCAGAAATACAGGCATTCAAACTCCTCACCTGATGTCCTTCTGCACAATACCCCTCTCAAGACAAAATGGCCCTCCAGCAATCTGGCAGCGCTTGTCAACAGTGCTTGATTACACGCAGAGTGCACATCCAGTGGTCTCCATGATCCATTTTTCAAGTGATGGCCCTTGCACTCAGTGTAAACAGCCAGGGATTTTTTTTCACGTTTTGTATTGAGTAGAGGATTCACTGCTGGGATGTGGAACCACTTTGAGGCAAGCCATGGGGAAAGATGCCCCATGTGGTGTGGGAGGGGCCATGAAGAGGAGGGCGGACGGTCTGGTCAGCAAAGGGACAGACATTCCTGTTGCCAAAGACAGAAACAACAATCGAGTTTGTTTTATTTTAATCAACGAGGAAGTAGTTGAGAAAGTAGTATTGGACAGGGTTGGGAGGGTTACTTTAAAAATGTTTTTCGACATGATTACTAATTACCTGTTAAAGATGTAGACAGTAACCTAATCTAATTACCACAAAATTAAAGTAATGTAACTGATTTCTTTCCATTACTTTTGGATTACCTCAATACCAAATATGCAGATGATACAGCATTTTCACATCTGGAAGCCATAACTTGCACTGTACTGTGATGTTGTTCCCCTTTTCCGATTTAAAGACAAAACAAAATGTATTTTAGGGCTGTACCTACTGATCATTTGATAACCGATTAATCCATTGTCGATTATTTTTTAAAAATTTTGATTATTCATTTTATTTTTTAAATATATATTATATACTAAAGATGTTTGTGTAAAATATTTCTTTGCAGCAGTTTAATCAGCACTACTACTTTTTTTCTTCTAAGCTTAATTAAATAGCAGTTTACTAATTACAACATTAGTCACATTTATCAGATAATCTGTCACAGCATGAGAATATTATTATGTCAAACAAATGAGACACTCAGACTAACTCAAGGTGATGGTATTATGTACATCGTTTACCGCTGATCACTTCTTTAATCACTTATGACACTTTTTGCAGCTGTGTCTCTATTTCAAGCCATGCTTTTTTCAAATTTCGAGCAGACAAGTTGAAAATGAAGATAAAATGAACACCCGCTGCCTGTACGTTTACTGAAACTCTCAGAAGTTCATTTCAATTTCCAGCTTTCAATGCCCGAGATTAGTGACAGTGGAAGCAGGATGGAGACTTGATGACTTGATGACATTCATACAGTATACGGTGTATGCGAAGAATATACAATTGTTTATCTGCGCTACAGGGTCAGAAAAATAAGCTAGTTTAACTTTTTTAAGCTAATCGAATCAAATAGCTTCACTACATAATGCCTAACAAAAAACAACAAACCTGTTATGGATGGTTCAAACAGGAACATCACACTTCTCCTTACATTCCCACAAACGAATTACTCACATTAAAACAAAAGTTATGTCATGAGGCCAGCAGGGTAGTGTACTGTAAAGAGTTTCATACTTATAGAGAAGGTCGTACTGATGTTTCTGTACATTTCATTCAAATATTTTGTTTTATGAAGTGACGCAGTGTGCTTCATAATGCAGCTCAACTAATCATGAAAGTATTAGCAATTATTTTTATTATTGATTTTGTTGATTGGTTATTGCAGTCCTTATGTATTTTACAATTGTAATCCTGCAATACGTATAATACCAATTATTACGAAATGTATCAGAAATCTGATAATGGCTTTTTTCGGTAACTTTAATGGAATACAATTACCTTTCTTTGTATCCTAATCACATAACACCATTCCATGTATTCTGTTATTCCCCAAGCCTGATTTTGAAGATGCCTAACGATGTGCCACCAGTTCCGTCAACTATGAGGACACATCATAAAGTGACCCTGGCTCATGGAGAACTGACATTCAGGGACACAAAATCGGAACTGTGAATGCTTTAATGCAATGCGTTTAATGTTCAGTCGTTAACAGAAGGCTCACACGGCTACCAGAGCCACAGAAGTCCTGAAGTTGTTGACAATTTATGTGTGCTGAAGAACCTGTACCCTGGCGTCATCACAAATACAAGTGAAACACATGTTGAGGTGCATTGAATGCAGAAGATCATGGTCATCGGGTTTTTCTGGCCAGCCCGCAAAGACATCTTTTTGTATCTGTTTGAGGACATTGTGTATCATTCCTCCCCTGAGGCCAACCACAAGTGACATAGAGATATGAGAAAGAAGTGTGGGCCAAACTAGAGAAGGCTTCTTAGAAAAGGTCAGGCAAGTTTGCTTTCATGTATTTGCTTTCAGTATTTGCAAATAAATCATTGTTGCATGCAAGCACTAATACTTTGCTGAGTTCACGTATTGGTAGTGCAGAGATCTGTGGACTTAGGTAATCTTCAGTCTTCAGCTTTTTGTCTTTGTTGTCTTTCTTACCTTTTGTAAAAGAAGATGGAGAGATGCAGGATGCAGGAGCCAGAAACACCCACCCATGGCATGCTGCAGGGGAAGAAGCAAGACACACCCACCACCCTGTTTATCTCTCCTCTCTCTATCTGGCTCTCTTCTTTGTCTCTCCACCTCCTTCATTGTGAATCTCTTTCTCTCTCTCTCTCTCTCTCTCTCTCTCTCTCTCTCTCTCTCTCTCTCTCTCTCTCTCTCTCTCGGTCTCTCTC
>JAQQZR010000035.1:2074064-2087850 GCA_030068235.1 Notoglanidium macrostoma | reverse complement strand
CTCTCTCTCTCTCTCTCTCTCTCTCTCTGTCTCTCTCTCTCTCTCTCTCTCTCTCTCTCTCTCTCTCTCTCTCTCACTCTGCTCATTCCTGTTAATAAATAGTTTTTCCCCCAAATAATATTGTTTGGTTTGGTCCATCATTCATCCAATTGTTTAATAAGTTACATAATAAAAAATTGATAAACCTGAAGTTTTGGTCTCCTTTATAAGAAACATTTTTTTTTTTAAATACATCCTGCCTATACTGTAATGTTTTTTTTTGTTGTCACAAATATTAATTATTTGAACATGTAACCAACCATTTCTTTAAAATAAACACTTTGAGAGGGAAACAAAGGAATCAGTTGACATGGTTTTTAAATGACATGAGTTTTGGTAAAAGCATTGAGAAAAATGCAACCATCTTCCACCTAGAAACACATTTTGAATAGTTAGTAGATTCAGTAAAAAGTTTAATGCAACATGCAAATGGCACCCATTCACAGCAGAATCTGGGTTCTCCAATTTCATCTCCAACACATGCCACTTGGTAGACTGACCTCTAGGTGTGGGTGTGTGCATGTTTGTGTGGTGCCTTGCGATGGACTGGTGTCCCAACCTGAGTGTATTCCTCCTATCCTGCACCCCAGTGTTCCCTGGATAAGCTCCACTTCCCCTACAACCGGAATAAAACTTCTGGAAGGTGAATGAATAAAAAAATTAAGCATGATAGTCATTAGTACCAATAATTTTCCTATCTGATTTGTATGTTATAATTAATCGGTTGCATGATATAGCTAATGCAATGCCATGAAACCTTATGAAGTGCATGGATTTGGATAAATTGGAATGTTGCAGTGCCCTCTAGTGACAGATTTCCTAAAAACGGTTGAAAAAGATATTTCTTTTAAATAACTACAAGAATTCTGAACACAATATATTATCTTTCTGGCAGAGTGGTCAATTGTATAAAAGAAATGTGACCTATTCATCACTGCTCTCTCTCTCTCTCTCTCTCTCTCTCTCTCTCTTTACTAAAGTATGTAACCATTGCCAAGTTCTTACCATAAGAACTGGTTACAATCTTAGGCTTACAAGATCCTGTTTTTTTTTTTCAATCATTTTATTTATCTAATTTTAACTGAAATTTATAGTAACTCAGCAATGTTAGCCAGCTAATTTGTTAAAATGGAGAAACATTCACATTATAATTTATACACAACCAACGATACATGTTTTGCAGAATATCTAATATATCTATATAACAATTCCGGAATATTAAACATCAGACTGACAACTTTCCTTGTCGAGTACACGTAGCAAAGAGGTCATCTTGTGACCATGACCTCATGTGGGTAGTTTATAATAAAAAACAAAAGGTCCCACTATATCCGACATCCACTTTCCTATCCCTATCTTGATGAGGACTTGAGGAATTGGATGCACTAACTACAGTGCTCTAATCTAATAGTACTTTGCAAATCTTGTTATTGTTAAAACCCACACCCTGAAATAGTGTGGTTTTTTTTGCAGTATGTGACATATTTCTAATGGTTGATTTATTACTGTTTTTGCCATGATTTACTGTGTTGCTGAACCAGATATGTGGCCTATGTATGCACTGTGGATTTAAAGCAACTTATCATATCATGTTCATTAATAAATCCATAAACTTTGTCAACTTTAACAAAGTCTTGTGTATTTCGGGGCAGGGTGGTGTGCTGGCATTTCAGCAGAGAGTGCTCAGTAGCTTGACATTCAAATTCAAAGTGTAAAGAACTATAGAATGCACTGAGCAATGGTAAAGCACCATGTAAAGTTGGGGTCAAGAAAATATTGATACACTGGAGTATCTTAATATTATGTTTTGTGGTATTTTTTGATTTTGTATTGATTTTTAAATAATAGTTTACATGCAAAGATTTTTGACAGGCAATGGTTTATTTTGTGTTTAAATCCATGACCGCTAGATGGCAGTGTTGTAATCCATATTCCTGCATTTGAATCTTCCAGTTCAATGTAACAACATAAACTGAGGCAGTAGCATAGCAGGAAAAATCAAGTAGCATAAGGGCACACCTCTTAACATTAGCATTAAAAAACCTGTCCTTTTCCTAGGACAGTTTTCATAAAATTTGTCATAAAATTTCATAAAATGATGTCACTAAAGCTCTTGCGCTGAATGAACATAAATTCCCAGAGCAATGGTCCAAAATATGGTGGAAAGCATTCCCAGAAGCAGAAATGATGGGATGGACGTTCAACCAGTCGCCATTATTAGTACCGGTAGGGGGCAACAACAAACAGGACATTGTAGTGGCGAACTGTTACCATGGTTACATGTGTTGTTAGGCAGATAACTAATTTGTTGTTAGCATGCTTTGCGAGTGCTACTGAACTAACTAGGCGATTTCTTGAGAAACAGTTAACCTAACCTAACGGAAACAAATTACTTAACACCGGGGTTTGAATCATCCTACAATCCAGGTAATGTACTGTTTTTATTCGGTGCGGTAGTTAGCCCGCTAGGTCACACCAGCAGAAACTTGAGCGCTAGCCGCTCAGAAGCACATTGGCCGAATACCGAATGTTTCATGACTGTGTATCTAGGTGCACTACGTGCTGTAAGAAGAAGTAGCGCTGTGTAGTGCACTAAATGTTCCACAGGAGCAATTTGGGATACGGCTATGAGCTCACGCGAAGCTGCTTGCTAGCTATGTAGCCGGATACTACTTAAGACTGATGAATGCTAATACACGTGATTAAACTGTCATACGAATTACATCCACGTTTTAGCCTTTAAGACATTTTCTTTCATTCTTTCTTTCTTTGTTTTCCACCGCTGTCCTGTAACTGTTAAATGTTGGAGCAAATACAGAAGCTCAGCTGTAAAAATGTAAATGTCTGGCTTGTATTATTGTGGTAATGGTGTGTAGTTCCTTAAAAGGCAGATTCTGTTGAATATGTCTATCTCACTGCTCGAGTTGGAGTAATATTTCTGATGTCTGCTTGCTTTCTGAAGGTGACTCGGAGCTCCTAGTGGTGATCTCTGGGCAGAGGGATCATGTCCGGAGACCTGGTTGGGGTTTGGGAGGTGGCCCTGAGTGATGGGGTTCACAGGATTGAATTTGAACATGGCACAACCACAGGGAAACGGGTCATCCACGTTGATGGCAAGGTGTGAAAAGTCATACCTGTTACATGCCGCAATCTAACAACTTCACCAGAATGAAGGATACACTATATGGCCAAAAGTTTGCGGACAACCTGACCATCACACCCGTATGTGTTCCTTCCCCAGACTGTTGCCCACACTATTGTATAGGATGTTTTTGTATGCTGTAGCATTATAGATTCCCTTCACACAAAGCGAGTAAGACATGGTTCACCAAGGTTAGTGTGGAAGAACTCGAGTGTCCTGCACAGAGCCCTGACCTCAACCCCACTGAACACCTGGAACACTAACTGCACCCCAGACCTCCTCACCTGACATGACTGTCTTGTAGTGTTAAGTTCTGGTAACCGAATGAACACAAATCCACTCACTCATGCTCCAAAATCTAGTGGAAAGCCTTCCCTAAAGAGTAGGGCTTATTATAACAGCAAAGTGGGAACTACATCTGGAATGAGATGTTCAGTAAGCACATAGACTATCATGGTCAGGTGTCCACAAACGTTTGGCCATATAGTGTGTATATATATATATATATATATATATATATATATAGTAAACCAATCTTGTCATTTTTTTTTAAACTTACTGCAAAAAGATGAAAAACAAATCCACAGAATTATAAAGTCCCCCAGTGATAAAGTTCATAAGGTTAATTAATAATCAGAAAGCACCTTACCATACTGAGGTTACGATATATTTTCTTTCTAACCCATGTGAGTGTACGAATTTCCATTATATGTGTATATATATATTTCTTATATGATATAACTTTATTCAATTGCTTGTCAGGAGGTCCTGAGGAGAGACTGGATGTTTAAGCTGGTCGGCAAGGAGACGTTTTCTGTAGGAAGCACAGACACAAAGGCCACCATTAACATTGATGCGGTGAGTGGCTTCGCCTATGAATACACCCTGGAGATTAACGGCAAGAGCCTGAAGAAATACATGGAGAACCGATCAAAGGTGACAAGCACTTGGCTGCTCAACCTGGATGGTGTAGACTGCAGAGTCGTCCTGGGTAAGAAGATTCTGACCTATGAAAGCTTTACTATGAACTTTATAGCTTAAATGAATTATTGCTGTGTTATGTCCTGAATGCCAAACTGAGAGTTTAACAAGGGTAATAAGTTGCTGTACAGGGCAGTGGTGCTGGAAAGAATGTCTTCATGCAAGTTCTCTGTTTGAAAAGACCCAGGTTGGCAATTTAATTGTTATTTATTATATATTTAAGTTATATTTTTTGATCGTTTGTCAGATACATCTATCAGTGGTCAGAAGCTGACAGTGATGAAGGAATGACATTTGGGGGGAAAAGGTTTTAGCCTCTAACTGTGTACCTCCAAGGTGGACCAAGAAGGTTTGTACGTATAAAAAAAAGTGGCCAGTAAGTTAGATGTTGTTTAAAAACATGGCATAATCAGAAGTCTGGGACAAAGTTCTGCTAAAGTGTCAGTCAGGGTTTGGTTGTTAAAAGTATCCCAATTTTTTATGGAAGAACAGCAAGAAGAAAGAGAGAGAAAAAGCCACATGAAGTAACAATGGGAGTTTACCCAAAGGCATGTTCAAGAGGTTCTCTGTTCTGATGAGGCCGTTGGCAGAAATGCAGCATTGCTGATCACCCTGAGAACACCATCCCCACAGTGAAGCATGGTGGTGGTAGTATTATGGTGTGGGGATTCATTCCATCAGCAGGTACAAGGACTGGGGACAACCCTGAACATACAGGCAAAGCTACACTGGACTGGTTTATAACCAAGAACATGAGTATGTTTGATTGGTGCAGTCGAGTCAAGCTTGATCGAGACATCCCAAAAAAATATCTGTGATTAAACCAATGCTTCCACCGTACGTTCTAATACACGCTTGGAAACGGAGGGGTAATGGAGGGGAGTTAAGTTGGTTGTGCCACAATAAAATGACGCAAACTGCATTGACAAATGACATAAATCAAAGCCTAAAAAATCCCAGTTAGGTTCATTTCAGTTTCAGGTTGTAACTCTACAAAATGTGGAAAAGTTCAAGGGTCCATACTTATGCAAGGCATAGTGATGAGCTGCTTTCTATATCTGATACCTGATGCTATGTATCATGTTGCTATTTGCAAGGTACTGAGTGTTTTTTTCCTCGTATACGCAGTCACTGTGTAACTAAGCAACAAGGCAGTTTCCTTTGTACACTCTCAAGCCTAAATCCCCCCCCTTTTTTTTTGCCTTCGAAGTTACACCAAGAATTTGCTGCACTCTTTAACCAAACAGCTATAGTCAGGATAGTTTGTTGCATTATAGACACAGGGCTGTGAAGTCTTTATGAACAGAAAGATTATCGCTGTCACACAATACGTGGTTGTTTCATTTTTATTACAATAATGCTGCAAAGAAACCGGAACAACACTTACATTCCAGCGTCCTGTAGAAATAGATGTTCTGCCAGGACTGGTTGGAGCAGATGCCATTCAAGCCACTGGGACTTTCCAAAACTGTATGCGGTCGGTACTCATTAAAACCCATGTTGTGCTTTGAAAGAGCTATTTGCCTGTAGTTGTGCATGAATAAGAAGAGTTAATTACAGTGAACTTTGCTGTAGGAACTTTCATGAGTGACAACTAGTGTGGCTACATTTTATTGCACTTGTTCTCATAAGAACTTCATATCAGTAAATGATTGTTGTGATGTATCTCTCTCACTCTCTCTTCCCGAACAGAGAAGGACACCATGGACATCTGGTGCAACGGGCAGAAAATGGAGACAGCCGTACGTATCCGGAAAGCAACAAAAGATACTGTTTGTGGGAGAGAGTGTGAGAATGCTGAGAAGCATGAAATACATAGATACTGAAGTAGCTACAGTAAAATGCAACATACAGATAAACGTTGCAGTCCTTTAAAATGTTGAAAGTTACGTTTCCTCACTGACATGACCTCCGTTCTGTAATACTATAATTAGTAAGAGTTGATACTTTATAAAGCCATATATAATAATATCAAAAACTTGCAGTTAACATTGGTTCATGTTCAAAGTACACACATTTTTGATAGACCCAATCTAACCTTTGGTCACACTATGAAAAAAAAAAAAAACGCCACTTGGCGACAGCTTTAGCCACACCATAAACTTAATACCGTCCTATTGTGCCGATTGAAATGCAGGGCGAGTTTGTGGACGACGGCACAGAGACACACTTCACTCTAGGCGACCATGACTGCTGCATCAAGGCCGTGAGCAGCGGCAGGAGGAGAGACGGCATCATTCACACTCTCCTGGTGGACGGCAACGAAATGGCCGAGGCCAACGAATGATCGTCCGTGAATCCCGTGATGTAGGAAGTTGCCGTTTTAACCCTCACGTTCTTCACTACAGTGGTTGTCCTACTGACTCAGGCCATCTCTTTAGAATTTGAAGCAATAAAAGTGTAGTGTTTAGTTTAAATTCGCAGAACGTTCTCAGTAATCAGAATTACAAATTATATGAACAGAAGCACTTCCTGCATGCTGAGAACACCAGCATAGAGAGGTGCAGGGAATGAGACACCCCCTCAAATCTGATTTGTATGCCAGATTGAACACTTTTAAAAGTGACTTGAATGTAATTTGGCTAAGGAAGGTTTTTCAAATTCATGCTGGCAACATTAGTTTGTGTTAAGAAATGGGACCCAAAGAGAACACAAAGCTTAAGCTGATCTGGCCCTCGTACTGGTTTAACATCACATAAAAAGGGCAACCTCTAGCTTGCTGTGCAATTGAAGTATGATTGTTAGATTTTGTCATGGACACTGCAGTATAGGTCCAAAAGTATACGGACACCCGACCATCGCACCCTTATATGGTTCTTCCCCAAACTGTCGCTAAGTTAATAGTAGAAAATTGTATAGAATGTCTTCGTATGCTGTAGCATTACAGTTTTCCTTCACTGGAACCAAGAGTCCAAACCTGTTCCAGTGTTACAAAGCAAGCTCTTTGGTTTGCCAGGGTCGGAGTGGAAGAACTCGAGTGTCCTGCACAGAGCTCTGACCTCAACCCCAATGAACATCCTTGGGAATGCTGACTGCTTCCCAACATCACAACTTTGAATGTATACAAATCCACACAGCCATGCTCCAACATTTAGTGGAAAGCCTTCCCAGAAGATTGGGGCTTATTATTTATATATACAATTTGTAACTTAAGCACATCAGACCCAATAGAGCTGCTAATAAGGATCAGGTTGTATTAAACCAGGCCAAAATGGTATTTCATATATCATGTGATTTTTATAAGCTTTGTTACGATTCCTCAAAACATATTGTATTATGTGCTCACCAGCAGTGAAGCAAGGAGTTGAAATGGGACTAAATCACAGGAAAGGACAATGAGAAACTTTACATAGAAGAGCTGTATGGTTGAAACAAGACGAGCCAGACTCGTATAGTGGAGAGGTCAGGACAGTATAATGGAGCTGCTACACTTCTGGATGGATTTACCTTCATGCGGGGTGGCATCTTTAAAAACAACAACATATTAGCTCATGTTTAGGAACCAAACATGAAATACATATGTTTATAATACATTAGAACATTCCTTTATGAAATTCCTTTATAAAGGTCCCAGCTACCATCACCATGGAAGGCAGTAGAATTCTTGTGGAAGTGCACTTAGTGCCCGTGTCATTGTGGATAAAAGGGCCAGCGAGTATTTACAGACTTTGTACTTTCCAAAGTACAGACTATAAAATTGAAAAGTGCCTACTAACTCCACTAAAGCGGATACAACCTATAAAGAGTTATTAGGAATGTAGAAAGAGGAATTGATCTGTCTTTTCTTTCCAAATCATTAACTGCAAGACTTCAACACATTTCCTGATTCCTTACAGATAATCAGCTTAGCCCTTTGATATGGTGTTCTTATTTTTCAAAGTATGTACAGCAGTGTTGTGATTATAAATGTGGGTCGACAAAGCTGACACTGTATTTGTGTTACAAATTAAACCTGTCTATATATCAGATTTTATTTATTCTGCTGGCTCATTCCTTTTATACACGTCTGCCATAAAACAATTAAACATACAGAGCGAATATGGAATATGAAACCTGTTACATTTTATTGCTGTAATCAAAAGACAGAAAACACACTTTCACACCACACACTTTTAAACATTACCCAGTCAGTATAATCATCCCCCAGTACTGTAACACATTACAATAGCACATCCCCAAAATGTGCTAGAGCTTCACAAGAGTACAATCAAAAAGAATATGTAAATCTGTTTTTACTAAAATATTCTCATTAATGTAGTGCCTATATTTATAAATCAGCCTCTATCCCATTTTCTATTATTCTTACGTGTATCATTCAACAATGTGGTGCTGAGATTCTGGGGAAAGTCCATAAAATCATGAATAAGAAAGCACACAGCTAGAAGGTCCACAGCATTGTAAAGGCCACAGACGATTTGTTGAGAAACTTTCATATAGATCTTAATTTTTAACTTCACACACAACAAATATAATTAGAATGTGTTTAAACTACTCATATAATTCAGCCCTTACCTAATTTTCCCTGAAACAGAAGCAGAGATTAAGGCTTCTAAAATAAAACAATATATCAGCAGGATCAAAGCCAACCAGATGAGAAATGAACAAAGAAAAGATGACAGCTCAGAATATCATGAAGAGAATGTGATATCAGCAAGGTCCTGCCTGGTAATATATATCAAAATGTGCACCAAGATGTCTCCGATTCTCCTCTCTCTCTCTCTCTCTCTCTCTCTCTCTCTCTCTCTCTCGCTTTTTGTGCAGGTCACAGTGTGTAATTTAGCATCCAGGGCTTTTTTTATTTTTTCCTAATTACTGCTTGCAAGTGAACAGGTTGGTGGTTATAATTAGCAAGCAAGTTTCATTTTTGGCATCTTTAACTGAATCATCGTTAACATTCATCTTTAATTAATGTAATGTAAAACCTTATTTTAATGTAAAGACAGAATGTCTTAGTGGAAAATAAAGGGTATAATTTAAACAAAGTTAAACATGAGTTTGGATGTCTTGTTTTCTGCATGTGATGAGGAACTCAGGATAGGCCTGTTGGCCACTGAAGATGACATGGATGTCCTTCTTATTGGTCACACTGTGATAACGAACCAGAGGGTCTTTTCCAGTTGGAGGAGGCACAATCAGTTCTGGTGAACCAAGTGTCTCTTTCCCTGTGAGCACTGAAGCTTCAATCACGTAGATATACTCTTCGCCATTGTCTGGCCACAGAGACTTTACTTTCTCCACTTCACTAGTGAAGTATATTCCAGCTCCATACTTTTGTTCTGGAGGTAAAGAGAGGCATATTCGTGACAGGTCGACCATCAAGAGAAAACATTAACTGTTTATTTCATGGCCAGTCAATAAAGTCAATTTTTTGGTGTATCTCTACTGCCAGTCAAAGGTTTTTGAAAAGTATTTTTGTTTGACAGATATGGGTGTTGTGTAGGTCAAAAAAAAAAAAGAAGATTTTGATATTTATTTTGAAAATTTTGATATTTAAAGGTGACATATTACACCCGTTTTCCACAAGTTGACACAGGTCCCTGAGCACCTTCTCACCCTGTATAGACAGCCCTGTTCAGAACGGCCGGTTTGAGTGCCTGTTCCTTTAAATGATAACGAGCCAACGCTTGCCTCACGCCCCCTTTTCCACCAGCCAATCACGTAGCACTTTCCTCATGAAGAGTCATTACTTTGCACCTGCTTCTCAAATTGTCAGATGGGGGAACAGTACAATTTAAATGAGGTCCCCTTATGGCATACAGTTAGTGTTTTGTGATTTATTCATTTGTGATTTAATGTGGTATGAAAGTTAATTGAATGTTCGGGTGTGGTTTTAAAGCTAATTGAATGGTCAGGTTTGTCTCGAAAGAGAAAAAAAACAAAAAACACAGCGGCTAATAATTTTGGCCTTGTCATTTTTCTGTTTTCTTGTTAAAATTCAGCACATCGATGAAATAACTTAATCAAACTTTTGTGGACATTATGTCTTTGTTCTTTTGAAAGCAATACAAGTATGAACAGTTTTTGTTACGGTCATTTCCACGAAATACTAAGTTTTGTGTGATTTCTTTAGGGGGGCTAATAATTCTGACCTTAACCGTAGAAAGGGGAGCGGCGTCTGAACGGCTTGTTGAAGCCTGTATAGGCAGCCCAAAATAAACTGCCTGGGTTGTTTTATTTCATAGTTTGTGAGTTGGTAGGCACTCCAAATACCCAAATGTATTTGCACAAGGACTGAGTTTTACATATGTCCCCTTTAAAACTTAGACCCAGTCCCAGATCCCTATGGGACTTCGGATTAAACCATACATTAAGTGCACTTGTTTGGTTAAGCAGTTTCTGTAAGCCTAGAAAGTGTTACAAGACAATAACATGTTGTGTGCTACATGTGCCTAATTAAAGTATTCCAGCTCAGCCTTTCATAGATTTATATTTTTTTTCTATTGCTGATTTTACAGTTACTTCTTACTAAATCTTATAGTCAAGAAATGATCACATTCAGTACAGTACCGGTGGGTTTGTACCTTTAGGTGGTGCGTATTCCCTCTGGAAGCCCACTCTGCAGATCAGATCACAGAACTGTGTGTTCACACATTGGTACAGATGCCGAGGTTTAGCTTGTATACGCTCGCTGCTCAACTTGAAGAGCTGCAGAAGAGCACGGTTTTCGATTTTTTCGACCTACAGCAACAAAGCCAAGAAAACCTCATGAATTCCTAACACATTAGTATATAATTGAAACACTGCCATTCAAGGATCTGCTGGATTTTTTTATGCACCATTAAAGGCACACTGTCAGCCTGTAACTCAACCTTTGTCTAAATGAGACAAAGATAAAAAGTGAAAAACCTCACAGCTTACCTTCACAATGGTCAGGCCACATTTTTTAAAGTTTCTCAGCCTTTCTTTTGCTTCCCTGTCATTGGCATTGAAATCTACAGGTGTCTTCTGATATAATCTGTTTGCTAATATTAACAATGGAGAGAATTATACATACATATAAAAATAAATTGTATAAAATTTGTATTTGTATATATATATATATATATATATATATTTATTATTATTTTTTTTTTTATATTGAATGCTTTTAGTGCATTATCAGGTCATAACATTGTGGTGCAGAGAACATACACATCCTCTCAATCTCTTGTTGTCCAAAATCTGCTGTATACACATGCTCCAAATCGTGCATGTCTTTCTCTTCACTCCGAGCAAACTCTTCTTGGGCCTGACATAACATGGCTTCCACCTCCAACGCTGCACAACTGACCCCTACAGGATCGCCATTGATGGTAATTCCTCCTTTGCCTTCCCTAAAGAACTCTCTGATGTTGACCTCAAATCTGACCTGAAGGGACATCAGCTTCTCATGATCCTCATAGCTCAGGTACACAACATGATTATTAGATATCGTCAGATTTTCAGAATGCAAATGCAACAGGTCAAAAGACCAACGTTTGGCTTCTCTTAGTGCCTCATGAGAGGGGGCAAGGAGCTCAATGCAAGGTGCTGTTTTAATGTCCAGACTGTCATGAAAACCTGAACCTGTCAGAAAAATAAAAGGGGAAATGGGATCAATTACTTATTATTTGTAATTATGGTATAAAATACAGCTATATGATCATGATATTTTCTGTTTTGCTATATATAGTGCTCCAGTCCAGTGTTTTGTGCAGGTATTGACACAGTATCAGGCATTACTAGTAAAAAAAATAAAATAAAAAAACAACCCAAAACTTTGAACTTGATGTCAGAGGTGTCAATCGGGATTCTTGCTACTAATTTCTATGCCAGAAATACCCTGGTTGTAAAGTATATTTCAAATGTAAAGAAGCTATTAAAAAGAAACTATTTCAGACATTTGACCTTGCTGTGACCTTGAACCCTGTTTCGACCAATCCAAAAATCTAATAAATTTAACAGACAGTCAGTGGCAGAAGCAAATATGGCTGAACAATATTAAAGCAACTATGTATGTGACATCAGGAAACCATACACTTAAAGATCAATGAGTTTTGAAACACGATCACAGAGGTAAAAATATACTTTATATAAAAAATTCTCACTTTTGCCATCGGTTCTGCTGGAGACATTTTGCAGTCTTGTTTTCTTTGAAGCAATTTCCTTTTCAAAAGCCTAAAATACACCAAATACATCAACAGTACATACTAACAAACTGACATTTCATGATATACAGAACTGCGACTAATGCCACAGCTAATAAGCTGTTCCATCTTAGAATAAATGTAAGTTTAAGTGTACCTTCAGTGTCTCAGAATCCTTTGGAAAAATGACGAAAAATATTTTTATTTTTGAGCCTGTATAGACGTCAGAAAACTTCACTACTGCAGTGGTCATAATTTGAGAAACTTCATCTTTCTGAAGGCCAAGGTTGCCCGTCCCAAGAGCAGGAAACGATATGGATGAAAAACCGTTACTGTTTGCCATTTTAAGGCAATTTGTAACCACCAAATCTAGAATCTAGAAAAGACATTTTTGAATTGCATTTTTTGATTAGAGGTCAACATTCAAGACAGAAAATTAAAAAGCTAAAAAAGGAGGACATGCTGAATTTGGTATCCAACAAAATTTCATCTGTAGCTACATCTCTACTTCAAAATCACCCGTGATGAAAGGCTGAATAAACTTTAGATGCTAAATCAAATAGTTAATGAATTACTTGCTACAAAGATCAAGTTGCTTAATTGGTTAAATATTAGAAATCCAACCTTATTGGCCTTATTTCCAAATTTGCCTTTTGATGCACAGACAGTGTGGTACACTGCCTTACAGTTCAGGTTATAGCCAGCAGTTGGAATAACGTCACCCTCAGAACCATGTCCGTATTTATGCCTTTTAATATCCTCTTGAATTTTCCAGCCAGCTTTTCTCAGCAGAGCAGCTGAAACCTGGCCTTTTGATAAATCTAAGTCCATGCCTGTTGTGTTCACAATGACTTCTGTCTACAAACACAAACACAATGAAATGGTCAAAATACATTACAGGCTAACAATAATATTAACTTGCTAACAATTATACAAAGACAGTAAAGGCTATGGAAATTCACAGAGAGCACTGAAATACCGGAATATAAATAGAGTTGTGTATCGTTTCAATTTTATGGATTCCGGTTCTGGTTCTGCTTATCAGTTGCGGTTCTTATCAGTTACCCATTTCACCTAGAGGTTATGCTTTATCAGGCTTGGGAGATGGTGTATTCAGACATTTGTGAGAATAGACTTTCAAAGAAGAACTTTGTGAGGTTTTGTGTTTCAAAAAATTACCACTTTACTTTCTTTAATATGCAAGACTGATTTCAACAATAAACATATAAATAAATGAGTCAACACACAATATACACTACCAGTCAAAAGTTTGGACAAACCTTCTAATTCAATGTTTTTTTCTTTATTTTTATTAGTTAAAAGACACTTAATGTCTTAAAGTAATAATGGACTGTTGTTTCTCTTTACTTAGTTGAACACTTGTTGACATAATATGGATTACTACAGTTGTTCAATAGGGCTGTTATAAAAAATACTGTATTTTTACCATTTACTATTTACTGTATGTCTCAAATGCATTAAGAAGGCAAGAAATGCCACTAATAAGCTTTTAACGAGG
>JAQQZR010000035.1:2049509-2066698 GCA_030068235.1 Notoglanidium macrostoma | reverse complement strand
GGTTCATTTTGAGGGCATATAACAAAAGAATAAGGTTTTAGCAAAAGTTGGACATTGTGAGAAGGCAATGGGGTTGATGTTACCTCCTCCAGTACCGAGCAGCTTTACTGTCTGTGGCTGTACTGACGAGTCACTTCACCTGCGTGTGGTGAGCTGCTGTAGGGAACCCGGAAAACCCGGAGTGGAATTTCAGAGGTGTGTGTATTCTCATATCCATCTAGTGGAATGGATTCTTTCGCAAAGTAATAGAAACAGCGATGGGTGAACTAATATTTTCTGTTAAATATTGAGGGGTCCAAACGAATAATTATGAAATGTGGGTGGAACACGTCCCCCTAAGCTATAATTGAGCGACGCCCGTGCACTGGAGCATGTACATGGCTAATATTTTTCTATCAAATGGATTATCAGAGGTCTACACCACCTCTTCCAATCTGATTAATTTCTCAATCAGAATGGGGTATTTCATTCTGATCGAGCTGTTTACATGTAGAGATTTCATTCTGATCCGGCTTGACTCTGATTATTAACGGATTATCAGAGTCCATGTAATTGTAGCAATTGATACTGCTTATTTACACTAGCGAATCCACTATGGCGGACATTCAAAAGTTATTGCAGGTCAAAGTTTAATTGCAGTTTAAGGTCTTAATTGCCGATTTGTTAAGCTGTGCTTAACATTAAGTGGTGCAACACAGCTTGACACAATAAAACCTAGATCAACAAATCCTTGATTAGTCCTAAACTATGATTAATTTAATCCTTGTTGGTGCAACCCACAAACAGAGTTTTCTATAATCGTTAGTCCCAGTTCACTAATTTGACTGGTGGAGGGACATTCAAATAGTGCTTATATATTTATTACACAGCTCATTTGAATATTCGGTTATGATAATTCATAATAAAGTTTGGAGTTTCCCAGAAACCACACTTAATGCACCTTTAATTTTTTTTTTTTTTTACTATGTTTCAGTGAGACAGAATGTTCTTCAGAAGCAAAGGCATGAACTTAATGTGGGTAAAAACCTCCTGAGCCTCAGCGTTCACCTTCCTCCAACTGAGGCCAAACCTAGTCAGGTCAATATTTTATTGGATTATTTGGTCCCCAAAGACTAATTGAAATTTATGAGTGATTAACTGATATTAAAAATCGCTTATGGAAGTTTGCTCAAAACATTTGTTTTTCAGGAAACAAAGCCTGAGGTTAACACAGGTCAAACAGGTGAGTCATTCCTTAATGATTTGAGCCTTTTTTTTGGTTCCATCTAGAGGTGAAATGCTTGTGACTTACATTACATATTTTTATTATGTATGCATAATAATATACATTACAATGTATACTTTTTTTTGGTATCGTTACATGTCTGTATAGAACAATGTACTTAACACTCTTAAGAGAATAAAAAAAACCAAAAAACTGCCTACCGCTGAGTGCAGTTTTGGTTGTGTGTATTTAACTCCATAAATGTGGGCATGTGATTAAGTTTATTTTTAACATACTGTATGTTACTTAGAATAAGTACTACTTAGAATATTGAAGTTCAAGGGGTTAAAAATTTCTTCTGTGTTTATAAACTGTTGTAAACCAGGTAGTGGGTGTAAAATTGTCATGCTCCTGATAACAAGGACCATTCTTTTAGTCTATCATAATCCACTGGAATATTGTCTAGTTAGTCACCTTCACTTTCATTTGTTTCAGTTGCAAACATGCTCTTACAGTGGTTCTTATTCCTCAGTCTTTCACTTGTCAAACGCAGTAGATGTTTGTGTTTTTGCTTGTACACCAGATTTATGTCATTAATAGTTTGCTAAAGCAGAACAAACGCAAATGTTATGTTCCCAAGATGGCTTTTATTGGCACACAATTTTATTGTATCTGTTTAGACCCAATTAAATAAGTCCATTTTCTTCACAGAAGAATCATCTGCCAAAGATGAAAAGCCAACATCCTCTGAACCTCAGACAACAGAAGAGGACTTTGGGCAAGGTGAAGCCAGTGAGGAGTCATCTCACACATCAGCTGTAATCAAAAACATCCAGAACTTGAAACACGAGTTCCTGGAAATGCTGGTGGAGAATGTCCTCAGACGGGGAGAGGGTTCGGAGGCAAATATCATCTGCATAGAAGTCATCCCTGAGTGTGACTGTGCTGTGATTACTTTTACTAACAGCAAAGGTGAACCATTACCCACAACATAA
This sequence comes from Notoglanidium macrostoma, assembly GCA_030068235.1. NCBI lineage: Eukaryota > Metazoa > Chordata > Actinopteri > Siluriformes > Auchenoglanididae > Notoglanidium > Notoglanidium macrostoma. Next base: position 2,064,499 of record JAQQZR010000035.1, on the reverse strand, counting down.
ATCACATACATTTATTGGTGCATTTTATGGCAAATTTTGCTCAATGGGATAAACAAAAAACAATAGCTAGTTTGTAGTCAAACAAATTGAATAAAACACCCACAGTAAAGTTCTTTATATCTAAATCATTTTAAATACTTCATCTAAAATGAATGTTATAACTTCCTGGGCTTTCTTTAGATGCAGTACACTTCATTAGGTCTTGCCCAGAAAACCAAATGTTCAAGAAGAGGAATTTGGAAATCAGTCCTCTTGAGATGACCACAAAGGTGAAAGTAGAAGATTTATCTTCAGACATTAAGTCTGACTATATCGAGCTTTATTTCGAAAAGTATGGTGAAACAGAGGGCGATGTGGAAATGCTTGAAGATGACGAATCAGCAATAATCACGTTTAAAGTTCACGCAGGTAAATGTATAAATATTAAATAACCTTTCATTATAAGCAATGTCAAGCTCTGCAAGAATCTTCATAGCAGAATCTTTGCTAGCACGCGGAGTAGTCTTATGTAAAGATCTTTCACATTTGTACCATGTTAACCTTATAACGTTGCTTGTTACAAAATTCGTTACATTTGTTTTTCCAGCTGTAAACACAGTTCTCAGACAACAACATCAGATTAAAAAACACCCTATCAGAGTTTTTCCATTCTATGAATCACTGGGTGTGGCTCTCTATGGTAAAGAGAGACCCACTTTGGAACTCCCAGAATCTTTCATAGAAAATATTGATAAATCTGTCTGGGAATATCTTCAAGAACACCCAAAAACATTGGACCTAATCATGCAAGATATGCAGAACCATTTCTGTCACCTGGAGTTTCAAGATCCAGCTGTAAGAATCTGTCCTTTACCTTCCATCCTTCAGCAAGGTGTTCAGACAAAGAAACTTATCCAGATATGGAGGGAGAAGGCCTCTGCTGAGTTCACTACTGCAATGTCCAAATATAAATCACTAGAAATCAAGATTGAGAGAGATGCATGGGCTGAACTGATAGCAGAATTTCACAAGATGTTCTCATCTGAACCTGTAATCATGATCCGTCATGAAGATCAAGGAAAGATGATCATGGCAGGCCTTGCAGAAGATGTACACAGAACTGGGGATGTGGCACAGAGTACTGTTAAGCGGATTACACAAAGAATCCAAAGAGAGAAGAGCAGCATTGAAGATGAGATCTCCATGACGCCATCTGTTTATGAGCTCATCTTGAAGGATGGTTTAGCGCATGAAATCTGCAACATCTTTCCAGAACTGAAGCTGAGTTACAATGCTCCCAGTCAAAAGATAGCCCTTTTTGGGATAAAACAAGAAGTTTTAGAGTCAAAGAATAAGATTTTGCAAGAGGTTGTGGGCTTAAATCGGGGAATGGTAGAACTCAACCCATCTATTCTGCAGTTTCTGATGATGGGGGACAAAGAGGAACTAATTAAAGAACTATTCTTATCCAAGGGAATCCGTGCATCATTGGAGATTACGAAAGACCAGGTATTTCTTGTTGCTAAAACAGAGAAGGCCTTGAAACATTGTAAAGATCAGTTGGAAGCACAGTTATATCATGCATGCATTGATGTAGATGATCCCAGTGTGCTCAGGAGGGCAGAATGGCAAGATCTTGTCGACAGTTTAAGTAACACAGTAAATTCATCAGTAATGACCACACTAATAAACACAACAAACAGCCAAGTTGTGATTTCTGGATTTGCTGAATCAGTGCAGTTAGTTCAGGAACAGCTGTCTGATTATGTGCTTAACAATTCTCATGTTACCACAACCCTGGAATCCGATAAGATTATTATGAATTTTATAAAGGAGCACAGAAAGGAAGACTTGAGTGAAATGGTGAAAAACAATGTAACCGTTAACTTTAAGGACGATATAGTGTCACTGAGTGGCCCAAGGCTTCATGTCTCTCAGTGTAAGCTTGCCTTTGAGAACTTAGTTTCATCGGTTTACAACTCCAGCCTTATAGTAGATAAACCTGGTGCCAAGAAGTTTTTTAAGAATAGGGAGTTGATGATTGTTGAAACAGCCAAGACCACAATGGGCTGTGTAGTTGAGTTGGTAGATGAACATGATCACAAACCTCTTTCTTCTAACGTCACAGAAAAAAAGAGAGTTCGTACACCTGATGGAGTGGAAATTGTAGTCAACAAAGGTGATATGTGCTTCTATCCTGTAGATGCTATAGTGAATGCAGCCAATGAGAAGCTTGACCTTAATGGAGGTCTGTCAAAAGCACTTTCTGATGCTGCAGGACCAGGACTGCAGGAAGCCTGTAACCAGATTATTAAAAAGCGAACGCAGTTGAAGGCCGGTGATGCTGTTGTTACTGAGGCTGGGCAATTGCCCTGCAATTATGTAATTCATGCAGTAGGGCCACACTATGATAGTTCTAATCCTCAGAATTCAGTTAGCCTTTTGAAAAACGCTGTAAAAAAAAGTATAAATCTTGCTGACCGAGAGCATTGCCAGTCATTGGCAATACCAGCCATTAGTTCTGGCAACCTTGGATTCCCACTAGACCTTTGTGCAGACAGCATTGTTTCAGCACTGAAGGAATTCTTTGAGTTCTTGAATGGAGACACGTGCTTAAAGGAGATCCATCTGATCGACAGAAATGATAAAACTGTTGCGGCTTTAGAAGCTGCAGTGCAGACTGTGTATGGCGGCAAGTCCACAAGTCAGGGCCCAACATTCAGGGCCATTTCCAGCAGCCAAAAGCAAAACCCGAAACCGTTAAGCTCTTCAAACCAAGGATCTTCCCCGACTGTTAAGACAAAGGAGGGGTTGACTATTACTCTTGCAACGTGCAACATTCAGGATACCTCAGTGAGTTCAATTCTCCTACCTGACATGCTCTTTCTTAACTTTTATAATTCCTCTGGATCAAAGTTGTAGTAATGCTGTTTTGTCTTTAGTTGGATGTGGTTGTGAACTCCATATCGTCTGACCTGGCCCTTAACCACGGAGCTGTTGCACAAGCCATTCTTGCTGCAGCAGGGCCTCAGATTCAGACACTTCTTAACCAGCAGGCTACAGGCCCTGCGAACAATGGAGCAGTCTTTGTCACTAGTGGTTGCAATCTCAAAAACAAGATGGTGTTTCATGCAGTGGCCCCACACTGGAACCAAGGACGAGGTTCAGCACAGACGGTACGGTTTTATCCGATCTCCCATACCTGCATTTTCTGACTATAGTAGATTTTTTTTGGTTATAAAATAATTCTAATGTATTCTGTGTCTACAGTTGGAAGGCATTGTGGATGATTGTTTAAATCGGGCAGAACAGCAGAAGCAGGGGTCTATTGTGTTCCCAGCTATTGGAACAGGGAACTTGGGTTTTCCAAAGGCGTTGGTGGCTTCCATTATGCTGGACTCAGTTCTTAAGTTTAGCAAAAAGAGGACTTCAAGTCATGTACAAGAAGTAAGGTTTGCTCTCCATCCTCGTGACCTTCAAACCATCCAGGTAAGTAAGGAGTGCCAGAGTTTGATCTCTTCTTCTTCTTCTTCTGAATAACAACAACAACAACAACAACAACAACAATAATAATTATTATTATTTTCTTATAACGCTAAGTACTGTATGTAGTATAGTACTTTTGCACCACAAAGTAAGATGGAGGGCTAAAGAGCAGGAAGGGAAAGAGAGATCTGAGAGTGCGTGTGAGATGGTAGAGGAGGAGAAGGAGTTAGGAGGGAGTAAGAATATAGTGGATGAGGAGAAACTTTAATTAGATTGTTGCTTGTAAGCAGACTGTGAAGATTTTTTTTCTTTAAAGAGATTAATTAAAAAGTTGTGCATTATGTTTAGACCTTCCATGTGTTCATATGCTGACCGTATATAATACTACTTATTGTTATTTTTTTTAATACCCAGGTTTTTACAGATGAATTCAACAAAAAGTTTAACATCCAGTCATCCCCAGCAAGTGGCTCCAGCAAAGGTTCATTGTCAAACCAAGTATTTAAAAATACAAATATAACAAAGTTTGCGAAAAATGTAACATTCTAATGGCTTACTTATGAGTTTATTTCAAGGTTTCATAGGATTTTATTCCATGTTTATGATAAATTTCTAGGCCCCTTTTCAAAGGTCACCTCACCAAAGACAGGGATTTATGAAACTACGATGGGAGGAGTTGTGCTTCAGGTTCTCAGTGGTGACATCACTAAGGAGACAACTGATGTCATTGTAAACTCAACCAATGAGAATTTCACACTGAAATCAGGTAAGCCCTGGTAGTGGTTGGAATCCTGTTGTAGCAAAATGCAGATTGTACAGTTACAGTTGTTACACCACAGTATATTTGTATTATTAAAATCAATCTGCCTGATGACCTTTAGTTATTTCGAATCACGTCTAGTCTACTACATGCCACATTTGATTTGTAAAGTTGAAACATGCAGTCACACACACCTCATTCTCAGTTTATAAAATGCTACATGATGTGATTTTGAAGTGCAACTTATAATTTTCATATAATTTACTTATAATAACTTAAAATTTAAATTTTGTGATGTGGCAGTTGTTATTCAACCAGCTTCTACAAGATCATTAATACCTTAATGTATCCCTAATTTTTAAGGTGTCTCAAAGGCTGTTTTAGATGGAGCAGGTCCAAATGTGGAAGCTGAGTGCCAGCAACTAGGTGAGAACTGATCACATTAATGGAATCAGCTTTTAAAGTGACAAACATGTACCTACTGTAAATGTTTTCTGCATGTGACTTGATGCATAGTTTATATATCACATTACACGTTAACAGGAGCACAGCAAAACAAAGGACTGATAATGACTCAGCAAGGCAACCTGCAATGCAAAAAGATCATCCACATTTCAGCAAAAAATAATCTTGCAACAATCCAAAAACGAGTTACCCAAGCCTTAGAAATGTCTGTGAAGCACGGTTTCACTTCAGTTGCCTTCCCTGCCTTTGGAACAGGTGAGTTCTAACAAGATATGAAAAATATGTAAAGGCAAAATATATAAAGACTTATAGGATGCTTAACTTAACATGTGAAGCTTATGCCAGGGTATTGTAATAACCAGTTTCCATGTGTAATCTGTAATGTTTTGTTAACAGATTATATAAGGGTATCTACATTGGGATTTTATAACACATTCATAAACAATACTGGAGCATTTACGTATGCATGGGCATAACGGGTTAAACATTTTGTTCAAATATTTGGTGCTGTTAACAAAGTGAGATGTTGTAGTAGACTGAAGTATCACTATAAAAACAAGCCATTAAAACTTTCAATTAAATACAGTGGTCACTGATTAGTTCTAAAACCTTTAGGTTTTCCTAAACTGAAATGTTTCCCTTTTCCTGCGTGTCACCACCAGTAGTAAAGTTATACCATTTTAAACCCTGGCTGCCGTAAAATGTGAAAAATGGGGGAAACAATCACATTTAAAGATTTAATTTCAAGTCCATTGAAAGACACCCTGTCTACTTCTACATTTATGATCCAAACTATTTATAGTAAAATATTACTGACAGATTTTACAGAACTGCAAGATTTACAATCGGAAATTTTGCTTAGCACTTTGGTTACAGATCTGATGTTTTCAGGGCTGTGTGGACACAGAAATCCAATCTTTTTAAATCAGATTTGAATCATATTCATGTGTAGTCCTAAATCTGATTATATCTGATGGATCTGATTCATGGCCATGCGACATGAATGAGAATGGACAGATGGGAATTCATGTTCCTTTTTGCCTGTATGCATGTGCTGAACACTGTTGTTATCAGCCACCACAGTGTCCTCTCGATTTGTGCTATCCTATCGAGGCATGCTATTTAGCATTTGAGATTTTTAAGATGTTTAAGATTTTAGGGTTAAGGTTAGGGTTAGGTGAAGGGCTGCAGATATGCTGATGCATTCCGTGCTAATGCGTTCCAAAGCTATTACGAGCATTATTCCACCACAACCTAAATATGAATCATATCTGCTAATCCAGTGTGCATTCATACCCATGAACCTTCAATGGTTGACCCCCTTCATGGTCCACCAGTGAAGGAGCATGAACAAAGAATGTGCCAAAGAACACATGTATACGTATATATCACATATATATGTGAATACATGTATGTCATAAATCTATCTTTCTTACAGGTCAGGGTGGAATTAATCCAGGCCATGTTGCAGACTCCATGCTGGAGGGTGTAGTTGGCTTTTTGAAGCAGACTCCACAGTCTTCACTCAGAATGGTGCGCATAGTGATCTTCCAGGCCCCCATGTTGGTAGATTTTCATCAGAGTATGTTGAGAAGAGAAGCCACTGAAACAAAGAAGGATGAGAGTAAATTGTCAAGAATTACATGTACGTCTTCCTGATTTCAGTTATTGGCACTGAACAAAAATAATAACTCTAATGCACTATGCAGTGATCAAAGATGTTCTTAACTAGTGTGAGAAATCTGTTTTTCCCAAATGCCAACACACCACTTATCTTTTCTTTACAGCATTTGCCAAATCATTTTTTAAGAGCTCCAAGACCAAAGATGTCACGGAACCACAAGTGAAGGACTTTGTAATCGAGGACAGGATGGTGACTGTAGTTTGCTTCTCCATCTGTGGGCCTTCTCAAAGTGCTGTGGATGAAGCCAAGCGGTTTCTTGAAAAGCTCATTTCAGAAGAACAGGCATTTCAGTCCATCAGTGATGCAATGATCCTCAGATTATCTGATAAAGACAGACAACGAATCCTGGAGCTGCAGCGAACCACGGATGTTAGTGTGAAACTTCAGCACAAGGCTCAGGAAGCTACAACAGCAGATTCGGAGGAGGCCAAGCTCATAGTAGAGGGTCTCAGCAGGGATGTCCTGCTGGTTGTAGGTGAGATCAATGACATGCTGAAAAGAACCAGAGATGAAGTGAACATGAAAAAAAGCATGGAACTAACAGCTGAGCTGGTAGACTGGCAATACCAACAGGGTGGCCAGTACCACAGCTTCGACGAAAGTACTAACTTCCAGCTAGAAGAAGCATTAAATATGAACTCTCCACAAGTGGACATCAGTTTTCAAAAACAAGTGTACAACGTCAAAATGCCAGATGGTCCTGCTGTGAGTAAGAGTGGTGGTAACCAGATGGAAATCAGGCGTGTTGACAAAATGAGAGGTACTTTTTTATTACTTCTACAAGGATTTAAGTCATTTATGTAATTTTAAACAACTATTAAAGGGGTATAGGACTAAAATTTGTAATGTGTCCAGATGCATAAAACTCCTTGATTACAAACATCTGAATAGGCCACAGCAGATACCTTTTAAAGGTCTATGTAGGATTCAACCACTTGAATGCTAGTTTTTGGAACAGTGGGCTTAATAATTTACAGAGATCAGAGGTCCAATCTTATCCGGCAAGGGCCGTTGTGGGTGCAGGTTTTCATTCCAACGAAGCTGACGCCAAACCTGAGTCTATAGAAAGCCAGGCTCAGCTGATTAAACAGGTGGAATTGGTGTAGTTCCTGATTGATTGGATTGAAAACCTGCACCCACCTGCGGCCCTTTGTGGATTAGATTGGACACCTCTGGTCTATTTAAATTATTAAGCTGAAGGAAGCTCACTGGACCTGACATAGATGCATGTAATTTGATAAAATGCAACAGAAGGTCTGCTAGTCGCTAAACTACTGACAAGTTCAATCAACTAAAATTCTCTTCCATGTCCTCATCCGAACCACCCTTGATCTAGTAAATCAAGGTTAATGTACTTGTGGAATAATCTTGGGAAATAATGTGTTTCTGCCAATCAGAATTATTACTAAATGTCCTTACAGCTTTCAAGCATTTCTGATTAAATTAAAAATAATTGATTTATCAATTGCAGCCACTGAGAACCTCCCAAAGGAATGGGTTGTCATGGCATCTAGTGAGCTGCACAAGGTTTGTCTACTGCGATCTGGCAGCACAGAGTACAATGATGTCGTGGGCCACTTTAAAAAAACCTGTCCCAATAATAATGTTCTTAAGGTATGTTGCTTCTAAGACATGAAAAGCATAAATTAGATACATTTCTAACTTTTTCCAATTTTGCGTAACTTTTGGTGAGGTAGCTTTTATGTATGGTCTTTTATTTACAGTCTTGGTTTTTTTGCTACATGTAGATTGAACGGATACAGAATCCTCGCATGTGGAAGAACTACCAAAATAACAAGCAACATATGGAACAAATGAATGGCCATCAGAACAATGAAAAGATGCTGTTTCATGGAACCAGAGAAGAGTCAAAAGACCACATAACTCAAAATGGCTTCAACCGGAGCTATGCAGGAAAAAATGGTATAATAATCTCAACACAATTACGCATTTAACTACAGATCATTGTTTTAGTTTTCACTTTATTCCATCGAACTCTGTGGCTGATTTCACTAATCTCTTTATGTTGATTCATTGCAGCTGCAGCCTATGGAAAAGGCACATACTTTGCGCTTAATGCAAACTACTCTGCCCAAAATACCTATTCAGTACCAAATGCACAAGGACATAAACACATGTTTTTCTGCCGAGTTCTCACTGGAGATTATACAGTTGGAAACTCATCAATGATTGATCCGCCTCCCAAAACATCTAATGGCACAGATCTCTATGACACTTTGGTGGATAATGCAGCTCATCCAACCATCTTTGTAGTGTTCCGTGATTACCATGCATATCCGGGATATTTAATTACTTTTACCTGAACTGCAAACCAAAGAGGGCTGCATGATTCATGAACACAAACCTCGTATAGTGGCTTGTATACCTATTCAGTCCTAATAAATTGTTTCCACAGATTGTAGTGTTGCAACCTAGAACTGAAATGAATCAACACAAATAATCCTTAACATCGAAGGGGGAATGTATAATTTGAAAAATTATATACAATATAATTTGAAAAATTATTTACAAAAAATATGAAAGTTGTGATTGCAGAAGTAGTCGAAATTGTTCACAGTGGTTAGCACTGTCGCCTCTCGGCAAGAAGGTCCTCGGGTCAACCAGGGTGCCTTTCTGTGTGGAGTTTGCACGTTCTCCCCGTGCATGTGTGGGTTTCCTGCGGGTGCTCCGGTTTCCTCCCATAGTCCAAAGACATGCAGATTAGGTCAACTGGCTACTCTAAATTGCTCATAGGTGTGAATGTGAACGTGTGAGGCTGTTTGTCTGTGTTGGCCCTGTGGTGGACTGGCGACCTGCCCAGGGTGTACCCCGCCTCTCACCCGAAGTCTACTGGGATTGGCACCAGCTTCCCCCCGCGACCCAGACAGATAAAGCAGTGTAGATAATGGATGGATGATGGCAACTGATTGCATCATAACTAATATAGGGTTTTCATAGCAATAGGAATAAATAGTTACACATTCAAACCTTTCATTTTTTTTGTTTCTTTGTAAGCAAGCTACAAAATGTGGAAAATACAGTACTGTTTTTAACAAACGTGATATGGCTTGAATTGTCATGTGTCAGAATTATGCATGGTTTTAGGATTGTTCAAAATAAGATTGTGCTTACACTGCCTTTGTTTTGAGAGCCTATAATTTTTTGATCAGAAGATCTCTGTAACTAGAGGCCTCTTGGCAAATGACGCTCAGGGCTGTGACCATATTTTGAATTGTACTAGATATGTACTGTGCTTGAACATCCTAAAAGCCCTGTATGCTGTAACACCTGCAAATGCTGAAACAGCACCACTGCTGGGTTAAGATTATAAGAACTAAAATGGTAGACAAGTTTATTGCATATTTCACTTTCTAATCAGATCTTAATTATAGCAATATCCTTAGCATCCCTCCAAAAACTAAAGAATGTGATATTGTTCTCTGACTTTTGCATTTTATTAATGTTTTGTGCTGCTCTCTTCTTGTTGATTTTTAAATAATGATGCACTGTGACTTTGTTTACAGAGAATTTAATCCATAATCTGTAAATGAATGACTTCAGTATTCAAAACTTTCTTGCTCTTTCTAGACCATTTATGATGATAGTAAGTAAAAAAAAAAAAAAGAAAAAAAAAAAAAAAGCAGCATAAAAGTGGGCTAATCATTCTCACATAAAATTTTAAACATCTTTTTCTTGTGTACGACTTCTACCTTAAATTTAGGGGGAAAAAAAACATTGACGTATAATGTTTCTCTCTAGTTAGCTTCATTTTAAAACACTATTTACGTGTTACTCAACATGCACGTTTTCCTATCCAGAAACTTCCGACACTCAATTTACCTTTAATAAAAGCCATAGTTTATTTAATTATTGTCATGATATTTTTCTTTTCTTTACATTTCCCAGTGTTTACTTCAACACAATCACAGTTCAAATGGATATACAGGAAAATACTGAGGAATATGAAACAGAAATATAACAACACTTTGCCATTAATTGATTTATGTCAGTTCATGCTATATGATTACAAAATTTGATTACAGAAGAATTTTTTTGGGGAAAAAAAAAAACAGCATTGTCGGTCTGTGTAAGTACTGAAGTACTGAACAGGAAGTACTTTTTTATACTTTTTTTGTAGGAAAACTTACATTTCCTATTTATGATCTCTCCTAATTGTAATCCTTAAGACCCTCACTGAGAGTACTCATTTTGCTTAGATATAGTGCTTGGCATGTTTGAGACAGCAGTTACTGAGGAATTTGAGTTGTCAAGACCTAGAATGTGGATCCATAGAGGATCCATTAGTTACAATCTAGTAAACATCAAATAACCAAATGAATAATGCATTAAAATGTGCAACACATTTTACAATTTAAAAAAGACCAGGTCATGAGCGCAAATACATATATATTCTCTCTGACCTGCTCACCGATACGTGGTTCTTCCTCAAACTGATGCCACAAAGTTGGAAGCACAATTGTCTCTGATAACTTTGTATGCTTATAGCATTACAATTTCCCTTCACTGGAACCAACAGGTCCAAATCATGTTCCAGCATGACAATGCCCCTGTGTACAAAACAAGTTCCATGAATACATGGTTTGCCAAGGTTGGTATGGAAGAACTCGAGTGTCCTGCACAGAGCCCTGACCTCAACCCCACTGAACACCTTTGGGATGAACTGGAACACAGACTGCACCCCAACATCAGTGCATGATCTCCCTTATGCTCTCGAAGCTAAACGAACACAAATCCCTACAGCCATGCTCCAAAATCTAGTGCAAATCCAGAAGAGTCTAGGTTATTTTAACATAAAAGGTGGAACTGAATCTGGAATGGGATGTTCAAAAAGGAAGTATTGATAAGATGATCAGGTGTCCACAAACTTTTGTCCATATATTCTATGTATGATGTCATGAGTCCAGAAATATTGATAATTCACACCAAAATACACTCAGAGAGAACAAAACCATGCAAGCGTAGCGACACAAATCTGTACCAGTGCTTTCAGTATGATTAAAAAAATGCTTTCAGCATGGAGTGCAAACAAGAAAAGAAATAACTGCTTCCCATCATTCCCAACTGATGAAAAAAAAACAATAAAATACAGTACACTTTTTAAAAAGTTCTTCAGTGTTAAAATAAAAATAAAGATTCTCATATTTGCCCTGTTTACCTGAGAGGTAAGAGAAATTTAGTAACAAAGTTGTAGAAGTTAAGAGATTTTTGAAGGGGTCAGTTTGATCAATGATCTTGAAGGTTGACCTTCATTCCTCTAGACAGCTTTCTTCAGCCCTGGGATACTGAGCTCATACCTGGTTTGGAAAAAAAATGCATACACAATTCAGACTAATGAGCTTGAAGCCAGCAGGGCGTTTGTTCACGACCTAGATTCACATTAAATCTTCACACAAATGATAAAAAGAGAAGAGAGAGAGAGAGAGAGGTCATTACTAACCATTCTGTGGAACCTTTCACAATATCCAACTGGGCCAGATCAATCAAGACCTGCAGATAGAGGACAGGTGGCAATTTTATCATTTAATGACCAAAGCTAACTGAAGCAACGTTATTGTTATTTTTTTTTATTGTGTGCATATTTCATACCATTCCAATCTCTTTTCGCTCTCTGGTATGGAACATTCGATTGTTCTTCACAGAAACATCTAACTTCCGCGTCTTGGCATCCTCTAATGGCACTGAAAACTCAAACCTGAGAATGTATAGATGTTTCGTTAACAAGACATGATTAGCAGTGCTGCAATTTATACGTAGGTTATTTGAAGAAACTCTTACTTTTCATCGAATATGGGATCCACGGTTTTCCTCTTCACTTTTGTGCGCATGCGGCTTTTCCACTTTTGGTCAGGAAGCAAGTAAATGCGAACGTAGGTGTCCGACCCACTGGAGTTACAGGGGAACAGGTTCCTGTAGAAAACATTGTTGCCGGGATGCCATTTTAATTTAGCAGTACAACATGTAGCCTCATTTCACAATTTGGCAGAATTTTTTTTTAAGCTTCATGTGATCTTAACTTTAACTGTTTTGCGTCTTTTAAATTTAAATGATGATTTATTTCAACATAACCCATGTTTTCTAATACACCATAAGTACTTTATTTATTTTTTTCTTGAAACAGAAGCTTCGTCAGTGTTTAGAAACTCACCTGCAGTTATTGACCGTCACAATGAGCTTGTTCCTCAGCGTGGCATAACGAATAGTTATCTGGATCTCACCAAAGCTGCCTTGGTGATTCATGATGGCGCTGTAATTCACACAGTAATAGTCATGTTTAGCAGTCTACCCAAGCAATATCCTGTGTAATGTTTAGCATTTCAGAGGAATATTTTACCTCAAAATACTACACACTGGTCTAGTGTCTAGGGAAAGGCTTCAAATCAATAAAATCTCAATGTTAATAACGAAATGTACATACATATGCATATTTTAGAAACTGAAAACATTGTCATTATGTTTACATTATAATTTTACTATAATATTTTTTTTATTAGTTTCATCTATACATATATAAAATGAATGAAATAGATATGAAATGCATATAGGTTATTTGTGTTTCAGTTAAAGTATTGGTTTCTGCTCCCCCCCCAGATATTTTCACTAATGAGCTGTGACTTCTGGTTTTCTTTAGCACCCTCTGGTGGCTGTGTTTTGCACTTCATTATTCCTGCATGTGTTAAGATTTTAATATTATTGTAGCTAAAGTACTGTATACATTGGTTCGTTACATCGTGTTAACTGCAACATCTCTCTCTGTCTCCCAACATTGCTCTCTTTCTGGTGGTGTGTTCAATTAAAGTAAATTTTTGCCAATGTTTTAAAACAAATTTTGGGGGGAAAAAATCTGAACCCAAATCATAAAACACACATCCCCCAAATCAATTAAAATACCAAAAATTCACACATGTAAAACAGACACTAGGATTTGGCTGAATTAAAAAAAAAAAATAAAACTGTATTTTTGAAATTTAAATTTTTGAGATTTGTATTTATATTTTGGATTCCTACTTTAAATCTCAAAACTGTAGCATGCAATTTTAACATTCTGTAAAAAATATGTCTAACCTAAAAATTTACCTAACCATTCCTGTGACACAATCTTAATTTTTATATTTCTGTTGCCAGACTCATATTGTACACATGGCATCATAAAGTACATCACACTCACTCTGGGTAAGGGACACCCTCGAGCAGGTCTAAGCGTGAAGAAGCGATAGAGTTTTCCGAGAGGAGGCTGTGTGAATCGTAGCGCCGCAATCGAGTGGACCCTGTGAGACGGTTCTCCGAGACGGCGAGAGAACCCCTTCGGGCCATATACTCAGCCTGAGGCCCACTGGAAGAGCTGGCTGGAACCTGCACCTGAGACAACGTGGAGTCATGTTTTTTCTCTTCCGGTTTCAAGGAGTTAAGAGGAGGCTGGGCCTGGGATTGCTGAGGTTGTTGGAGCTTGGGATCTTTGTTCTTGTTTCCTGTTCGAGGTTTGGCAACTGGAGGGTTTGAAACTTTGGGCTTGGGCTCCCGTTTCAGGATCTGAGAGGACAAAAGAGACATACATACAAACATAACAAAAGTGCGATGGTGGTACAAAAATATTGCAACACCATCAAAGAGATTGCATTGGGACAATGAGGCCTTATTGAAATCCTTAAATAAGTGAAAAGATTGCACATTTACAAGAAATTGCAGTAGCATGAATGAATTAAACTAAAAAGGAACCAAGTGTAAGATGTCCTACGTATTAAAGATGTAAAGGTTTACAAGGATTACAACAGGCAAAGCTAGAATTACTAGTGAAGCATGGAATCCTGCAGGTCTCAGTTTAGCAGCTTACCCGGAGGATGGCTTTCATCTTGAGCTGGCTGTTGGAGCCGGAACGTTCCAGCTGGAAACACTGGTCTACAGTCAGATCTGAGGCTTTGAGTAGCCGGCTGAGAGGCAGAGTAAGCAAGCCCAGAGAATTTTTCTTTTCAGCCAACATCACCTGAAACCATGAGGCATGTAAAATAATCATCAAATTTACTTTATACTTGTCTGTTTACATTGGCTCTTTTTTCATTCATCATAATAATCATCATCATCATCATCAACAAGTGTTCAAGCCTTAAGGCTGGATCTTCCATATTCCTATATTTATGTCTTGCTGTTAATTAACTGATTAATTGAATCATGAATGAATTCATTCATTCATTCTAAGTGTTTCACCCTGTTCAGGTTCATTGCAGATTCACAGTGTATCCAATCCACATACCAACATGATTTTTATGAAGTGGAAGAAAACTGGAGAACCCAGAAGAAACCCACATGGAATATGTTAAACTGTAGCCTATTCTGCCATACTGGCCTCAGTTTTCTGTTAAATTTTTTTAGTAACTTGGTTTGTCCAATTAGAAAGGGGCGGTCTCAACAAAACCCCCCCACACACACAACTAAAAGGCTTTCAGATCACATGAGCTAATATTTTTATTCACAACAGAACATAGATAACAAATGTTTAAACTGAGAAATTTCACAATTTTATGCGCAAAATGAGCTCATTTCAAATTTGATGCTTGCTACAGGTCTCAAAATAGTTGGGACAGGGGCATGTTTACCATGGTG
>JAQQZR010000035.1:1982173-2028845 GCA_030068235.1 Notoglanidium macrostoma | reverse complement strand
AAGGAGAATAGTATGATCAATGGTGTCAAAAGCTGCACTAAGGTCAAGTAACACAAGCAGGGAGACACAACCCTGATTAGAGGCCAGTAGTAGGTCATTTACCACTTTAACTAGTGCTCTCTCTGTTCTATGGTGAGGTCTAAATCCTGACTGATACAATTCATGAATGCTATTCCTATGTAGGAATGAACATAACTGCTGTGGTACAACCTTTTCTAGATTCTTGGGAAAAAAAAGGGAGGTTTGATATTGGCCTATAGTTGGACAACTTACTGGGGTCGAGATCAGGTTTTTTAATCAGTTTTAATCAGTGTTTATACCTTATATTTACTACTGGAGATAGAGATGAGCTATAGTAGATTAATTTGAAATCAAATTTGAATTACTCTAATATCCAAAGATTTATCCTGGGTGAATGGGATATTAAGTAATAATAAGCTGAACCTGAGAGTTAGAATGTTATATATACATATGTAAAACCTATTACACTGAGATTAATTGTCTTTTAGTTATTTAGTTCTTATTTTATTTGTGTAGCTTCTTGCATCACCTTCAATTTTAGAACCATGGATGTTCATAATACTGCTGAGTTGACTGGATCATTTATTAATTATATGAATTCTCTGGATGTTAATAGTAAGTCTTGGGTTCTTTTAGCTTCCCTGTTCCCTGTGAAGTATTTGAGCCAAGCCTTCCTTAACCGAATAATGATTTTCACTTGCACACAAGTATCTATGGTGATACCATTTAGAAAATTTCATAATTTAAAATAGTGACCTGTTATCTGGAAACAATTAGAACATTATTTGACCGAAGTGCCCAAACATGAAGAGTTTACAATACCAACGTCGATCACCCTCTGCCTACTTTTGCAGTGGATTTCGTGATGAGGGACCCAAGAGAGAATGACGAACAGAAGGTGAACAGTCTTCCGCCTCACAGAGAAGAGTGAGTCTAACCGAATTCTAATATTCACATACTTGTATATAATATTCACAAGTTTCAAGTTTTATTGTCATGTACAGATAACAATGAAACATCATTTCATGTAATGAAATTCTTGGACTCGAAGCCCCCTCAAATTTTAACATAGCTGAATAACATTTAGCAAAATAACACTTTAGTAGAAAAAAGGTACAGTGTTTTGCTTTTACAGTGCTTATATTTTTATTTATATATATATATAAGTTCAAGTTGACTGTAGAGTTAAAGTGAATGTAGTAGGTACAGAGTTCAAGGTGGAGTCCAGTCATTTTGATGACTGTGCAAAATGTTCAGTGTTCAGCAGTTCAGTAGCCTGATGATTTGCAGATAAAAACTGTCCTCAAATCTGCTGGCATGGGTCTGGATGCTCCTGTACCACCTGAAGCATGAAGAATGTATGGCTGGGATCAGAGAGGATGTATCTTCCTTCTGCAGTACTGTCTGTGGAGGTCCTGAATGGCTGGCAATTGACGTTTGGACGTATTGAACATTAGAAACAAAACAAAACTAGAAAAACACTAGACCTCCCCCAAGGATAATAGTCCACTCTTCTATGATATGCAAATCTGCAAATGCAACCACTTTATATGTCTGTATAAATTTCCAGAGGAGTGATCGTATTTCTACATTGGCTATGTTTTTATCACAATTGAACTTTACTACCATCTACTCTAATGTTGAGTGCAGACTTCTTCCAAGACCAAGTGCCGTATCTCACAATGTTAGTGAAAGCCAAACAGATTTCACGGAGCTGCTCCGTGACTTGGATCCGCTACAAAACTTAAAGGGTTCTTTCTTGGCCTATGCTACACCCTTCCACCAAGTTTCATAGAAATTGGTTTGTTAGGTTTTACACAGTCCTGCTTACAGTTAGACAAATAAAAACTGCACCAAAAACATAATTTCCTTGGCAGAGGTAAGAATGTGATTAACGTGAAGAATGGCAACTTTACACAGATGGAATTTACTGCATATCTATACTGGATGGACCATGTAAGAAATAAAATAGGACAAGGCATGCTATTATGGAAAATAATCCAAGACAGGGTGGTGTAATGGAGCGTGGTGCAAAGCATTACCAATTGCTTTTGTTTCTAGATAACAGCAAAGCTAATATTTGTTCTTCTTTTCATAACACAATCAGATAGGTGTTGGAGGCAGGGCCGAGGCCACCGAGGTCTGGACCTCTAATTTTTTTAAGAGATAGTAATTGTTTCAGTTTAAATGTGTTATTAATAATGTCTGCAGTGTGTTTGAGAGAGAGAGCTAGAGCATTCAGTATCAGCATGATAGAGGATGCTGCGACTCGTGAATCGCACAAGCACACTTCACTGAAAGCAGTTGGAATTCATATTGTGTGTGTGTGTGATCATTCAGCATTGTGAGGGAGGGTGCGCGAGGTGGGCAGCAGCATTTCCACAGAAAGCAGTTTGAAATTACACAGTTTGGGAAGCAGAACTGAGGTGCCTTGTTTGTGAACTTGAAGGCAGCATATCATTCGGTAAGACAAAACAGTGATGATTTAAAAAAAAAAGAAAACTTTCCAAAACAGCAACCTGGCACAGCATCTGGAGTAAAGATAATTGTATGAAACATGTTAAATATAAGTGTAGGCTAGGCTAGTCTGGCCATGTGAAAAGTTGGTTTTTTTCATATTACATCTAATTGGCTAGATTAGGTTAAATAACGTTGTTCACACAACATCATTAATTAAAAAATAATAAACAGCTTATGAAGGGGACGATATCAATAATAGTATGCATTAAAGGATTTGGATATCAAAACAAATTTATTTGATGTTAGCTTGTAATGGTGTGTTAATATCAAGCATATCTGTCTCATTTTTATGTTTATATATGATCAGAAATAACCGTTAATCGCATGCTTCATACTCATTATATCTTACTGCACTATAATGTTCTTATGACGTAGGCCTAAATTCATTCAGTAAGGCACATTAATTTAATAGCTCCACACAGCTTGCTGTAGCCTGAACTATCAATTCATTGATATTAGCTCTAATGTAACACCGCCTGTCCCCTGGAAACAAACTACAGAGAGCAGGGCAGACACGTCAAAGCAATTAAAACACAATACATTAGATACATTTCTTACAAAGAAGTCTAATTTACATCAGCCCCATGAGTAGGAGACGGGTAAAGAGGGAGGCAGCCAGCAGGACAGAATGGAGGATGACAGAGAGCAGAGGGACGGAGAGGTGGAATATAGAGAGGAGATCCAGGTGGAGGGACAGGGCAGAGAAACAGAGACCCCCAATTATATTTTCAGATTGTCTATGCTTAAGTCTGTCTGGGATCCTCGTAAGTGCAATATCTCAAGAACAAGGGCTTGAATCTTTGCAGGCTTTATATAAAATTAACATTTATTACGTTTACGTGCATGAAAAGACACTACTAAGCCATTCACATGGCTAATAAAAATGAATAATCCACTAATATTCCTGTTTAGATGTTAGACCCCAGATGTTAGACCCTAAACTGTTGTCTGGTTGGTTTGTGTACAACGCACAGGGCTGACCGTAAACAGACATAAGGCCATGTTTCACAAACTGCCATAAAATCCCCAGTTTGTATACTGTATACATGTCCAAAAAAATGCTAAAACCTGAATAATATCAGCATATCCCACGTCTTAACTGGAAAATGCTAAATTCATATAAATATGTTGTTTATATGATTAAAAATATTGTCATATTTGGAATTATAGTGGAATATTACCATCCATGTAAACCAACGATTAGTAACCAGCAGATGAGGTAATTCAGTTTTGGAATTGATCTAAACAAGGTGAAGGTCTCAACAAGGTCAAATGTCTCAAATAGTTTTTCGTCCGTAGCTTCTGTCATGTCTGAAGTATAAATATATATTTAAGGGCATTTCAGGCATACAAATTTGTAGAAAGAAGGGCAAGACTTGTCAGTCACGGAGGCATCCATGTCAACACCATTGCCGTTGCTTTCAACTTGTTTTTAAAATGAATATTTTTCAGTAACTCTTGGTTTACAATGTCGATCAGGATGGCTGTTGTGCCAAAGCCATGGAATGCATCCTTCCATCAAGCACAAAAACAGATAAGCCAGCATCTCCATGCCATCAACCCCACCATGCTGTCTGTCCTGAACCTGTGGCATGTGTCCTTCAAGTGAGTGGAAACGATGTTCTGTATATACATACATGTCCTCTTTATTTGTTTCAGGTTCAGCAGTAGAACACGACATAGCCATTCAGACATTTGTATTGTATTTCTTAATTAACAATACTACACAAAAGTGTAAATCATTGTAGCAAAAAAAGGGACTTCAAATGATCTATCATTTAAATGCTGAGGATTCGTACATAAGGGAAATGCATGCCAAGTGCTCCTATGGCTTTTTTGTTTTTCTTAAATTAATGACTTATTAGTAATGCAGATGGAGATTTAATTGAGATGTAAATCTTTAATTTCATGCAGTACTTCAGTTCTTTTTTCTTTCCACTCTGATTTCCTGTTTTCTCTTTCATCCACTCCCTTACATTTAACTACAAATGATCATCTTGCATAGGAATTTGCGTCTTCTCGACGTGACAGAGTTCCACACCAGCGAAAAGGCTATGGAGCTCTCCTTCTTCCAGCAGATTGTCAGCCGGCACATTGAAAGTGCTGAAGACGTCCTGCTGAAGAAGTAGGTAGTGCGCACTTTAGTTTACTTTTACATACCAGCATGTATTACCATTTAAAATTTTATATCTCGATCGTCTAGGTAGAAATGAGGTCTTCTGCCCAAATGTCCATTTTTAAATTATATAAATGCTACAAATAATTCTTCTGACCAACACAATTTGTATAATGCACATTACATGAAGACTATATATGTTTAGGTTGCCTTATTGCAAAAGTAAGAAATAGAAATTGCCATGGGAAGTCTAATGATAAGTGGTGAAGAGAACAGAACAGTTAATACAGCAGAAATACTGAAAAATAAATCTGTTTTGGATAAACCAGGTGGTTGCCTGAGGTGCAACAAATATACTACCAGGGATGCAAGCGCAAATTGGTCCCCAAAAAAACCAATCCATCACGGCTGCAGTCTTTCTTCAACAGCGTAGCTGCCCTAATGTCCTCTCAGCTCCAGAGTCTGGCCCTGGAATCTATTCATGACTACACACGCCTGATAGCTCAGGAACCAGTAAGACATACAGTGCATGCCATGTGTTAATATTAACTCTTTAAACTTCTAGCTTAATATTCAGATGTTATTCTTAAAGCACATTATTCAGTAAGTGCTGTGAATTATTCAGAAGCAGCAGTGATAACAGGAAAGGTAAAAGTACACAGATAGGAGTGGAGTGTGAGGAAGTTTAAGAGGTTAAATTGTTTCATATTGGCATGTCTTTTTTTGTTTTCAACATCTACATGTTTGTACTTGTACCATTCACAGATTTCCAAATGTTACCTCAGTAGGCATTTCATTCAGAACACACTTTAATGTCACGCTGTATAAATAACGTTTCTTTGCTTGCAGTTCAAAGCTCAAGTCTCAGCTTAGACACATGTAATGAGAATAATCTGCAGTGTTGAGCTTCATTACAAATTAATGACACTTGCTAAATGCAAATTGGTTCAGCCAAAAGGTCTAAAGGTCATCTTATTACAAAGAAAAATATCACTACAGCAAGTCATTATCATTGTTGTTTTATTTATATGATAACAGATCTACAAATGTATGCTATAACATTTAACTCACAAAGCATCTTGGCTTGCCCAGTGTACCCAACATGGTTTGGCCCACTTGGCATACTTTTTATACAACGTGTTCCTGATTGTGCCTTCTAGGTAACACTACTCTTGTGCTCTGTTTTTGGTCCTGTGTATTTGTTTTTTTTTTTTTTTTTTATTTCAGAGCATGTCACTTTTAGCAGCCTTTACATGTCTTTACTTTAGCCGCCAGCATTAAATAATTCACATCATCTTCTCCCTGAAGCGTTCAGTAAGAGCTTATGAGCATCCGGGCTTTGTTCTGCGGCTGACCCTGAAGCAGAACAAGATCAAATTTGAGCCAGATTTCAAGGATTTTGAGGTCATTTTGCTGAATGTCTATGACGCAATGTTGAAATGCCTGAGCTTGGTGCCTCGCGTCGAGACAAAGCTGTACCTAGAATGGGTAAGAGCCTGGAAATTATTTTTCCTTCTTTATTCCTGAACTTTTTCTCTCAAGGAACATCTACATTCTGACAACACTATCTTGTATAGTATGAGAACTGTATTTATGTTTCACTGTAGATTCTGGAAGCACAGCGTCATGCTCTGATATGAACGCAATTTTTTACTTGACTTGAAAATGAAATGAAAATGGCTTTTGATCACTGACTCCTGCACATTTTCTACAGTGTGTTTTATTATGATTTCTATTCTAGTCAGGCACTGAGGATGCCCAGACCCTGAAACCCATCATCCTGCCTGAGATCCTGAAGGCACAAAAGGATGCAATTCGTCAGGTGATGCGTGAGGAGAGCAGTGGGGCAACAGAGCATGTGCGCCTCTACGACAAATTTGCGCCGCTGGTATCGCAACAGGCCGAGCAGGACATAGAGCACTTCCTGGTTGAGCAGCACTCCTTCCAAGAGATGATGATGGAGGCGGCCCGCTACCAGCAGATGGCTGATGAGATCCAGTATGACTCCTGCAAGGTCAGTTTAAGTATGGCGTTTTTTTTTGTTTTTTTTTTAATAGCATAGGATCTCAACAGTCTTTCTGTCTTTTCGGTTGTAATTAGCGCTAATTTGTAATATGTGTTACTTGAAGGCATTTCATAAAATTTCTTAATGAATCCGGGCCCAGTTTTCATTTTAATGGTCCATCGTTTTTTTTACCGTATTTACATTTTTTCAATTAGTTTGGTAAATCAGATCCAATACAGAGGGGATATTCATATCTGTGCCTAAAGGGTCACAACTTTGCAAGCTTCTTCATAGGCTAAAATGTCATTCTCTGGGTTCATCCTTCTGTTTTCAGAGCAGGTTTAACCTCTTGTAAAGGCTAACTACCATCACACAATGATATAGTGCTTGAAATTTAAATTCAATTAGAAAGACTATATATTAAGGTTTGGGTGATGTATGGTCATTTTCCAAACATCTCAACCCACCACCAAGAACAATGTTTGTTTTCAAAACCTGTAAAATTGTAATACCTTCCTCCATGCACCACAATTGGCTCAGATTGTGGACCTATATTCCAATGTGCTGCAAAGAAATAAGTAAATGATGCAAGCAAATGAGAATAGACTGATATTATTAGTTGTTAGTCTGGAATGGCTTATGGTATGGATAAAAAGAACAATGAGCCTATAACATGTTTTAATGGATCCTATGAAGCAATTGAAAGAAATCACTCGGAAGTGATCTTAAGATTCACGAGACACCATTAATATGTCGAAAGATTCATACAGGATTCTGTCTCTGTTGTTAAATGTGACAGGTGGTACGACTCGGTATGTTCGAAGTGCACTGCCACGAGCTTATCCATGCACTAGTGAAGCGCGCGGAGGCACTCAGGGAGAAACTGGTCACCCGTCTGCTGAAGGACCACCAGGACTGCAATAAAATGTGAGTGCTAACATTTATCTCATTGTTGGAAACCAATGCACAATTGGAAGCAAATGAATGCAAATAGATGCGTTATTACTAGGTAATTATGGCCAACAGGAAGGAAACAAGCGACGAATGGAAATGAAGTGCTTATTTCTTACAAAAAGAAATTAAATAAATGGACCTGGGTTCAGAGATGAAACTGGAGGTGTTATGGTTTGAAATTGTAATAGTAAGACAACACAGTCTAAAAATATCCCAGTTTCACAGTATCATTGTTGTTAAGGACCATTACTTACCACACAAGCCAGTGGTGGTAATTAAAGAAAAAAAGACTATTATGAAATCTTTGTACAAAAGTAACAATTCCATGAAAATTCTTTACATTGTGCATCATTTATCAAGCTAGATATGAACAGATGAAAATCCTATAAATTTGGAAAAAGGTTCATATCCTACTTGTGCCATAACTAATGGAAACCTTGACACAGTCAACTTCAAATCATATTGTGTGAGTGGTTACCTGCATTTTTATATCCACAATATACAGTTGAAGTTAAATTGATTATTTTGATAACTTTTACAGCATTATCAGATGCCCTCATCCAGAGCAACTTGCAGAAGAACTTTGAAGTCTCTTTCAAAAACACACCCTCATGCTAATTCACTAGGAATTTTGTGAAGTTGTGACCAGTCAATCATCATTGGCAATAAAGGTGCTCATGAATTCTAGTCCAATACACTTTTTGTCAAATTCAGCAAATATCTCCTCCCAGTCCGCAAGCTGTCCTCTCTGTGTGCTGAAAAAAATCAGCTCATACACAGCCCTGGCTCTGTAAACTGGGAAACAAAGAAAGTGGCTCAGACTGAGCCACAAAACACTATTCCAACCAGTTAGTAACAGGGGGCGTATTCCAGCCAATCACAGGACAAGGGGCAGGGAGTGTCATTGGTAATATCATTGTCTTGGCAATACGCGTCCATGAAATTGAGCTTCTTGGAGCACCAAAGGGAGGTGTGTATTTGTTTGGCTTTTCAAATATCAACAAACTTTCTCCAGAATTGACGACCCCACCTTTAATTAAAGAATAATAAAAAGCGTGAAGAAACTGTGCCAACACAAATCCATAAACTAAGACAAATAAAACTAATCATTCGATTACGACAAAAGAAATGGTGCCATATAAGCCGAGAACAGGCGCATAGAATACAAGGAAATGCAGTTTAATCTGTATTCTGTAAGAGTGCAAAGTTGTGCTTTAAGGTTTTTCATCTGTGTGTGTGTTTGTGTGTGTGTGTATATATACGTGTGTCCAATACCTACAGATTATGTGATGAGTTTGAGAAGATTGCAAAAAAAGCCCTCAGCACTCCTTCAAACACACAAGAGCTCATGGCTCTTAAGGTGATCCAGTACATCCAGATATATTATATTATATCACTATTTTTCACTAAGCTCTAGTTCTGACTTTCTATTTGTCCATTTTCCCTACATTACAGGCCTATATAAAGAATGTTAAAGCTGAAGAGATGCCAAAACTGGAGCTCAAGCTCAACGAATCCATGAATCGTCTCTGCTTCTTGGCTGGTTATAAGTTTTCATCAGCAGACATAAGTCTGAACAAGAACACCTTCCAGTGGCACATGCGCATGCCTTCTATCTTTGATAAGCACCAAGAGATTGCTGAGGAGAAAACTGCACAATTCCAGGATTTTCTAAAGGTAAAAAAAATACTATATTGCTCAAAAGAGTAAGCTCAAATATTAATCTCTAAGCAACAGTGATTGCTCAGTCAAAACATAGCAGAGAACATCATGTATACAAGCAAACAAGCTAAAGTAAAAGATTTAACAATTACATCTTCCATTAGCAGATCAAACTAATTAAATGTCCTCATACTTTAAGCTAATAACAATCTGTAATGAGGCACAAAACAAATTTACAACAGTCACAACAAGGACACGTCTTCCTGCTGACAGGATAGGCTGCATTAGCATTTATGAACTGTAAGATATTAATGACTTCATTTATTGCTCGCAGTTGCGGTGCGAGAAGTTCGTGGAAGATCTCCAAGGCTATGCAAAGCAGGTGGAGGAGTTTAACTCTTTCGGGGACCTACCTGAACTTAGCAAGTATCTGAAAAAGGCTCAGGCACTCAATTCAAAGCTGGAGACTGCAATGGAGAAAGTAAGTCAGTAATAAAACAAGTCATTCATTTACTCCAGTGAAGGAACGAGCCTTGTCAAAGCATTTTGGTCAAAAACTCCAACCGTTTAAATAGCTCTCAGTTTCTTAGTCCAGTGGTCACCAACACTCTTCTTGGAGATCTACGTTCCTGAAGGTTTCATCTCCAACCAAAATGTGACACACCTCTTTTAGTTGCGTAAGAACTGGAACGCAATGATTGGATGGTCAAGTGGGCTAGATTATGGTCGGAGCTAAAGTCCTCAGGGAAGCAGATCTCCAGGAACAGGGTTGTTGACCACTGCCTTAGTCCATACGTGTGGTGATGGAGAATTTCAATTTGTGGATTAACAACTATGTCTTTGACACTTTTAAAGAGATAAAAATCGACAAAAAATGGTCACATTAATCATCCATTTCACCCCAGTTTTATAATTATAATTATAATCCTTCTCCTCAAGATCGAGGGCTTCAACTTGGAGGAAGAAGCATTTGGATGGCCTGTCTC
The DNA here is from genome assembly GCA_030068235.1 of Notoglanidium macrostoma. NCBI lineage: Eukaryota > Metazoa > Chordata > Actinopteri > Siluriformes > Auchenoglanididae > Notoglanidium > Notoglanidium macrostoma. The sequence goes on along the minus strand of JAQQZR010000035.1, from coordinate 2,018,581 downwards.
CCAATACCCTGTACGCAAGAAAGTCCAAGACCAGCTGTTCCCATACCTCCGCCTGTATCAGACAGCTACCGAGTTTCAGGCTGAGCACGAGCAGTGGCTTAACGGCCCCCTCACGTCCATCAATCCCGACAAGGTGGAGGGTGACGTCAGCAGCTACTGGCGCTCACTCTACAAACTGGAAAAAAGTTTTCAGGACTCGCCCAAGGCTCTTCAAATCGCCACCATAGTCAAGGCTACGGTGGAGGATTTCAAGCTGCACATCCCCTTAGTGCAGGTACTTAATTATAAAATAATGACAGTGCTATAAAAGAATTCATGGCATAGGTTTAAAAGTCTCTGGATAGACTGTAATCTCATAAAAGTTTTCCCATTTTTCAGAAGCTATGCCGTCTTCTCCTACTCCTAATGTTACCAGGATCATTACGCAATTCAAACCTGCTTTTCTGAAATGAACTGTCTTCTAAACCATAAAGTGATTTCTTGTTTTATTTTTTTTAATTATTATTTTTTTTTGTAAAAAGCATAAAACAGCCAGATGCTTCCTTCCTATTAATTAATGTTCCTCTACTCAAATACCTATTCATAACAATTAAAGTCTCAGGGTATCATTTTACCAGAAACCTAATAAAAGCCTAAAAACTAGACGGAGATTTATTTTTAAAAGGATTTTCACATGCTTTACTTGTAATTTTAACTCACTGGTGTGCACTTGTTGTATTGTTTGTCAGTGGCATAGCTGGATTAACGGCTCAAGTGATGAAACCGTATCAATTTTGAAAAGTCTAAGCAGAAGGAAGTCGAATCAATTCTCTGTGATTAACATTTTTCCACTGGCTCGAGGTGCTTCATCAGTTCTGCTTGCTTCTTATGGGGAACATTTTTATTCGCACTGAAATTCCCTCTTCAAAAATATCTTCCCCCACCAGGTGCTGTGTAATCCAGGCTTGCGAGACCGCCACTGGGAGGCCATGTCAGCTGTGGTGGGTTTCTCCCTGAAGCCTTCAGAAGAGGAGGCCTGCATTTCCCACTTCATTCCTCTGCACCTCGAGGCCCACTTACCCAAATTTGAGAGCATCAGCGAGGCAGCCAGCAAAGAGTACTCACTGGAGAAGGCCATGGAGCGCATGGCAGGTGAATGGGCAGGCATGAAGTTCAACCTGCTGCCCTACCGTGAGACCGGGACGTCCATTCTGACCTCAGTAGACGAGATCCAGATGCTGCTGGATGATCATATAGTCAAGACGCAGACGATGCACGGCTCGCCCTTCATTAAACCCTTCGAGGCCAAGATACGGTAAGATGTTGAAGGTTTTTAAGGCAAATTACCCACGAGCAAGTTTACAGAGAAGAACTCTAATGGGTTTGGCTAACATCACTAGCATTCCTAGACAAGATATAGCGAGGTTCTGGATTTGAATGTACACTGTAGGTGGACAGCCTGAAGAAGTGATTTAAAGTGACTGGTGAACAAAATGAATAAATAATGGATGGAAGATACCAAAAGCCAAGAATATAATAGCCATGATTATTCAGCGTCTCTATGAGACATTTGAGAGATATCACAACTACAAAACCTTAATAAATGGGTTAATGAATAATCTGAGCCTACTATAAATCACTGTTTTATTAGTTCGAAATTAATAATGTGAAATAAAGCTAAAGTTAGTTAGACAGATGGACAAAACTGTGGATTTGTGTCATAGAGACTGGGAGGGCAAGCTGCTGCTGCTGCAGGAGATTTTAGACGAGTGGCTGAAGGTGCAGTCCACGTGGCTCTACCTGGAGCCCATTTTCAGTTCTCCAGACATCATGGCCCAGATGCCAGAGGAAGGACGCCGCTTCACCACTGTGGATAAAACTTGGAGGGACATAATTAAACAAGTCAGCCTGGTAGGTCAATATATATGTAGTTCTTAGTATAGTAGTAAAATGTAGAACTTTAGTGCAGGGTTAATGATATATACTGGACTGTTGTCTGATGCTCCTGAAGGTTTGACTAACTGAATCTCAGGAGTCTGCACATCATTAATAAATGGTCAGTCTTTAGCTGTCTGTTTGCGTGTGTGCGCTAAAAAATCTGGTGCTCGTACACAGCCCTGGCTCTGTAAATGGGGGAGGAAAAAAACACTATTCAACTCAACTCTATTCCAGCCAATCAGTAACAGAGTGCGTATTTCAGCCTATCACAGGACAGGGGAAAGGGGTGGGGTGAAGATGAGTGTGTCATTGTTATTGTCATTGCCTTGGTAATGTGTGTCCATAAATTTGGGGGTGGAGGTAATAATTAAATTTTGGTAATTATTGTAAAATTCTGTTCTGCAGAATTAAAACCATGACTTGGATGTGATTTTGCTGGCTGATGGCATGCAGTACTTTTACAGCTGACTTAGCTCTACTTAGAAAAAAAAAAGTTTTGCATGGTTGCATCAGTTAATCACTACTTGAAAAAGTTGGGGTTGTAGCCATTGATCCAAAAATGACTTGATATTATACTAAACCTGTCTCTGTAGAAATAAATGGCATGTCATGCCAAATGAGAACATACTCTTGCTATTGATAGGGGTTTTGGGCTTTAATCAGTCTTGCTGTACTGTGTCAGACACACACACACACACACACACACACACACACATATAGCTACTCATTTTGAGACTCTGAAGGGTGCAATTGCCATTCTCAGCTGCTGTGAAACGAGACACGTCGATAGCCTGTTGTGGCGAGACAGAAAAAAACCCAAACTCCATAAGGCAGCACCATCAAATAGAAATTATAGATTTTGTCTGGAGACCTCGACCCTGGCACATCGTCGAGAAAATAAGAAGTAAGGGTGGGGTTTTTATTCTTTAAATATCACCCAATTTCAGTGATCACAGCTTTCTTTTTTCTATGCTCATCACTCAATTCAATGACATCCTGCCAATGATGAACAAATGAAGAGCAGCAATCAATAAAACAAATGAGATTTGTCGACAGTTTAGATATACATTTAGTCCTGGATCATTTTATTTTGTTGCATACGTAGTGCAGCTCCATGCTTTTTCAAGGTGTAGAGTCAATATCTTAAACTGCAACTCTGAAATCTCCACTTGGTGTCTCTCTTTTTCCACCATTTTTCCTGAACATGTCAGCCGCTCTCTCTCCCTCAGACAGATGAACAGACAAAACACTGCAATGTGTTTAAATACACAAGCCTCTTTTGAATGCATCCTTTAATTAAGTCTTGTGCCTCTCCATGATTTTCTCTCCTGTCTGAAAAAGCCAACGATCACCCTCTACAGCTGAAAAAGGGGGCTTTTTATATTTTTATTTTTTGAAAACATCCACCTTCCTCAAAGGGAAGTCGATCAGATGAGAAGGAACACACTAGGAAATGAAAAACAGTCAGCTTTTTACGGTTTCTCAACCTCATATACATATAATGAGAGTATAATTACAGTTACACAGTGTAAAGAAAAAAAGTTGAATATTCTTGTTACGATTCAAGGTCGGTAATTTGATTTCTTCATTTAAAAGAGGACGTTAATGCCTTTTTGCGTAGGCAGCTGCTACCTCCGATTCACCTCGACTCCAATGTAATAAAACAGGTTTTCCTATCTTGCCTCTCCACACTCTCTTTCATTAGAATCACCTTTCTCATGCACAAAAAAAAGGTGATTTGGAGGAGGCTTTAGGTTATTACCATCCATTCATTACACATTCAAAGAATCTCTTTTTCAGAAATCATGTTTCATACCAAAGTGATGATTAAACTTCAAAAATCTCTGACGAAGACTTCAACTCCAAACCACCCAAACGTGGTGAATAGAAAATCAATAGCAATCAGAATTTGAAGGCTCAGGGGCCAATTATTAGTTTCTCTCAAACTTCAGTGAACAGAGCAGAGAGAGAGTGAGAGACAAAGGAAGGGCAGATGGGAAGGAAGTGCTTCTAATTGTTTGCTTTGTCTCGGATGAAGGACAGACCTTTAATTCAACCTTTTTCACAGCGGCTGGATTGAATTAGTTACCTTTGTTGTGCTTTACAACCTTTTTGAGTTAAAAGCAGTGAATGTGAGACAGCCGTGTTCTGAAATGATGGCGTAAGTCCGTGTTCATGCGCTGTTTGACTGCATAGCTTAAAGAGTTGTGGCTTTAAAAAAAAGATATTGGCTCTTTTGAGAATGTCAGGCTGCACAATAATTGAAAAAACTATTATACTTTGATTATATCACTGTATGCTGTGATTGCAGTGTGCTTTGTGATATCTTCAAAATCCATTTGAGAAGCTTTGATGTTTATGCTTAAAGATTGGCCTTCATTATTTCGATGGTACCGAATGGTACTGTCCTCCACTTTAAACTTAAAAAAAATAATTAGGGTAGATATCTGCTGCACTGCACACGGCTTTTGCGGTTTCTGCACTAGGGCTAAGTCTTCTACCTAATTTTAATATTTGGATATTAATGCAGGGTATCATGTTGGTGCAGTGGTTGCCTCACAGCAAGAAGGTTCTAGGTTCGATCTGCCATCCAACTCGGGCCTTTCTGTATGGAGTTTGCATGTTCTCCCCATGCCTGCGTGAGTTTCCTCATGGTGCTCCGGTTTCCTCCAAAGACATGTGGATTAGGACAACTGGCTACTCTAAATTGCCCACAGATGTCAATGTGAGCGCATATGGTCATTCGTTTCTGTGTTAGCCCTGTCATAGATTGGTGATCTGCCCAGGGTGTACCCCACGTCTTGCCCAAAGTCTTCTGGGACTGGCTCCAGCTTTCCCACAACCCTGAGAGATAAGCAGTACAGACAATGGATGGATAGATATCCATACAAGCTAATGAAAGCATTTCAGTTAACCTCTAGGAGGAGAAAAGGTGTCTTTTCATGTGCCATAATCAAGCATCATTTGTCGACTGCAATTAAACTGTCATCCTGTCAGTGGCAGCACACGTGTTTGTAATGATGAAGTGAAATATTGAACACAGAAAAAGCTTCACTGAAAGTCAGCTCAGTACTTCAGCCACTCCCGAGTCTTCATGCGAAGTTTTAAGTAAGAATCACACCTAATTAGTGTAGAGAAAGTTTAAATCATACTGATTTTGAACCCATGTTGTCTCTTACTTTAGGACAAGCACGCCTTGGCTGTGGTGGCCATCGATAAGATGTTGGAGAAGCTGAAAAATGGCAACGAGTTCCTGGAGCTCATCCTGAAGGGCCTGAACAAATACCTGGAAAAGAAGAGACTCTTTTTCCCTCGCTTCTTCTTTCTGTCCAACGATGAGCTACTGGAGATTCTCTCAGAGACAAAGGACCCAACAAGGTACAGGCTCAAATCTGGGTCAAATCAAAATCAATTTGGTCTGTCTTTAAAAAAAAATCAATGAATCAATCAATCTTTAATAGATTTAGATTTTCTTTAGAATTAACTTCATAGCACTGTTTAGAAGGGAAAAAATGGAATAAAGATGTTGTTGGATTGCGTCCAGTATAACTATGTGCAGCCCTTAAAAGAAAAAGAAAACATTAAATTAAAAACAATCCATTTCTTTAATTCAACTTGGGAGTAAAATCACTGCATCTTGTTGGAAAATTATAATTAAAACCTGGTGGAGAAATCAACCCATATTTAATTAATTTAGAGTTCAGTGCAGATCAGAATTTTCTGGCAGATTTTAAGCTTCCATCCGAAGAAAAATGTGTTATTTTACAAGATGGAAGATAATCAGGCAAAGGAACAAAAGGCAGTAATTTTTTTTTTTATACATTAGCTACAAAATGAACAGCAATGCAGTTCTTGGGTAATTTTTAGCAGACAGGACCACCACTTTTTGGTTTACCTGGGTGAAATTTGGTTGAAATTATAGATCAGAAGGGAGAGTAGTCTGGCAGTTTTAGTTTTGTTCTCATTTTCATGTGCATTCTTATTGTACATCCAAGACCTGAAACTCTTTTTTCCTCTATACAAAAAAAAAACCCAAATGACCTCGTTCTTGGGACTCGTAGTAGATGAGTAGGTCCTAGTAAATGAGACTTGACTTTAAAAACAGCTTGAAACCAAACTGCTGGACCATGAGCCATGCTGTTAAGCCAAATAGCCTTTTTAAGCCAAGCTAATGCAGATAGGTATTATTTAAGGAGCTTTCATGCTTATGAAGGCAGTTGATTCGTGTTTTGCCTGCAGTCTAGTTGACAGTTTTTTTTAGTTTTAAAATAACTATAGAGCTATAAATCAAACTGTAGTGATTGAGAACTGTCAGGTAAGGATGCAGGAGGTGGATGTAAATGCAGGAGAATTTATTTAAATAAATCACGGTCAGACAAACTCCAACTCACATAAGCAATATCAAATGTAAAAAAAAACGGTAGTAGTCAAAAAACCAGGCAAACAGTACCATCAAAGGCTAAGAGTAGGGCAAGGTCAAAGTCATAGGTCAAAGTTAGTTTTGAAGGAACATAAGCTCGTAAATAATTTCGAGAGAATGTAAGCTTGTAGCTAGTATTGAAGGAACTTAATCTTGTAGCTAGTTCCAAGAGAATATAAACTTAAAACTAGTTTTGAAGGAATTTATGAAGGAACAGCTTATAGATATTTTCGAGAGAGTGTAAGCTCATAGCTAGTTTTAAAGGAATGTAAACTTATGGCTCATTTTGAGGGAATATAAGCTTGTGGCTAGTTTCAACAGAATATCAGTGGTAGTCAGTAGTGTTTGGAAAGAATTGGACAGCTTTTATGGAAAATTCATGCTGTCTTTCTCTTAGCTAATAAGAATGCCATACACATCATAAAATAGCATACCTTTCTTTCACGTTTGTTTACTGAAGGGTCTCTGATCAATTAAATAAAGCTTAACACCTGTTAAAATGAGTTTTAGGACAATGTGATAAAGTTACGCAAACCGTTCTGTGAACATCATCACTATGTTAATCAAAATTCTTTATCCGCAGCCTGTACTGAATCCACAGTAGGACCAGAGGAGCAAGGACACATGAAAAGCAATTTAGCCGTGCTTGGCCCTGGAAAAAAAAAACTCATCTTGTGCCTCTGAAAATCCTGTACTTAATGTGGGAATTTAATTATAGAATCTCTTTTCCATATGACGTTCTGGCCTACTTCCTATGGTGCGGGTCTCTTGATCACAGCCTTGGTTGATAAGCAATCCTTGTCTTATTTCACCCAAGGTATTTGTTTAATAATGAATGTGTGCACCAACACGGAGACAACTTCCACAAATCTTGTAATCACTGCCACTCTTTCCCTCCTTCTTCTTCCTAGTGCTCTCGCTTGATTGTGCTCTTTTTCCTAGGCTCATTCATCTCTCTTTCTCTGTCACACACATGTGCACATTATCCCTTTGTCCTCTGCTCTGTCATTTCTTCTGAGACTTTAACTGAACCCAGCGCTTTATAGAAAGCTGAATTTGTAACAGTGTAATAGTGAGAAATCTGGGCTAAATGGGGGCTGTATAATGACAGCTTCTGTACTTCTTTTAACATACAATCCATAGCTGACATTGTGCTTTCATGATGTAGCATCAACGGGGATAGCCGAAGAGGATGAGATAATTCGACTGTCGTTATCAGTTTTGGTCATTCTTTGACATCACTACTGTTAGATCACAATTCTTTTCACTGTGGAGATTTCTTGGGAAACATCAGCAACAGCAATGTTTTATGGAAGATTAAAGTTTATTTGTCATACCTTACCAGCTGTCAAAGAGACAGGAAGTATACGTAATGTCAGTCCCACCATTGCTCTATTCCTGTGATTAGACCGATGGTAAGAGTGTATATCAGGTACAGATCAGATCTTTATGTTGTGAACTAGACAGGCTGGGAGATTCAATGTTAGCAATGAGTAGCTGCGAGACTACGCTAGTCAGAGAACATGCTGGCCATTAAACAACCTGTTTCATAGTAACACTGGGAAAAAATCTAACAATACATTCAGTATGAACTCAGTATTCCTTACTTCTGTTCTGCATACTGTTACATACCACTTTCTTACTTAGCTTAGACATCTTTGCTTGTATGCACCATAGGATCATATGAGCATGCTCAATATACAGTATATGGGCATAACAAGGGCATCGTCATGCTGGAACAGGTTTGGGTCTATTAGTTCCAGTCAAGGGAAATTGTAATGCTGCAGCATACAAAGACATTTATGACAATTGTGTGAGTCAATATTGTGGCAAAAGTTTCCTCAAAAAAAAAAAGTGTGGATGAAAACATTCTGAATGGTAAACAATTTATTAGTGTGGATAAGGCCTTAGACTACTTCATCTATTGACTATAGCATGGGTAAAGATGTGGCTTTATTGTGTTAGCTAGATTAGATAGTTAGGAAGTTGCCAAGAATTTATAATAATGAAGGGAAGTTGATAAGCCTGTGTTGAAAACATGCCGGCTGAGTAGTATTGTAGCATCATGATGTTGTTAATACTGGTATAAATGCTCAAACAGCAAGAATACAAATCACATTTTGATCAGCTTTGCATACTTATGCCATCCTGCTGCTTCTATATAGTTAGTGTGCAATTTATAGTATTTTTTGCAATTGTCATGTTCAGTTGTATTTTATTGTAGGTTTTTCAATTGCTCTTGTCTTTTGTGCTGCACCAGAGTGCTGTTGGATACTACGGTTTTCTCATTACTTTCACATTGTACTTATTTGTGTTTGGGACAAAAAAAAGAGACACCCAGCAGATGAGAAGAATCTGTATTCCATTGTGCTTTTTATAAAAGTTTCTTTGGACTCCCTCCAGAGTGCAGCCGCATCTGAAGAAGTGTTTCGAGGGCATTGCCAGTGTTGTATTCACTGATGTTCTGGACATTACACACATGAAGAGCAGTGAGGGTGAGGTGGTGGAGTTGCTGGACATCATCTCCACTTCTAAAGCTCGCGGCCAGGTCGAGAGATGGCTCCTCGAACTGGAGAGTGGCATGATCAAGTCCTTACACAAGGTGCTAGGCAATTTCACGAGGACTGATACCTTGAATCCTTGTGAACCCTTATGTTCTGTTCACATCAAAAGAAAGACAAAAACTAAATTGCATTTTTTATCATGTCCCGTTTTTAGTCCCTGTATAATGTATTATATCAGTTACACAATTTAATTTCAGTGTACTGTATTTTGTTATATTTAGACATTAGCCCCTTGAATGCCATAGCACGGGTAAATTCTTGAATCTGATTGATCTGAAGGTGTTGATTAATTTCTTATAACAGCAGCTCTAACAGTAGTTCTGGCTAAAAGTCAAATTATGGGTTTATATTAATGAGCTGTTCCAATACATTATCATTTCTGTAGTACACAGGGACTTATATAACAAATGCTTCACGTAAATTGATTAAAAAAAACATAAGCGTTGAGGGCAGCATGGTGGTGCAGTTGTTAGCCCTGTCACCTCACAGAGGTTCGAACCTGCCGACCAACTGGGGCCTCTGCTCCGGTTTCCTCCTACAGCTAAAAGACATGCAGATTAGGTCAATTGTCTGCTCTAAATTGCCCATAGGTGAATGTGAGTGTGTATGGTTGTTCGTCTCTGTGTTGGCCCTGTGATAGATCAGCAACTTGCCTGGGTGTACCCCGCCTGTCGCCCGAAGCTGGGACTGACTTCAGTTTCCCACTTACATTACTAATAACATTCATGATATTACTCATATTCAGCTTAACATTCATATTTAGCCCTCTTAATGGATAAGCGGTATAGATAATGGGACCAATCCCAGCTGGCCATTTACACTCACCAGGCCCCAGTTAGCCAGCAGGTTTGATCCCAGAAACTTCTAGCTGTGACACCGGAAGTGCTAATCACTGCACCACCGTGCCACCCTATATACATCACATCATAAATCATATCATTACAAAATGAGACACTGTAAATAAATATAATACATTCTGTTACAACATTTACAATCTCTCACAATAACATTGTGAAAACAACCTTAATAAGACACTGCAGCGTTAACTTTACTAACTATGATCATAAACGTGAACTTGCTTTTCATCGTGATTTGCAGGTGATAGCAGATGCGATCGAGGCGTACTCTAAAGAGCTGCGGATCAACTGGGTGCGAGCCTGGCCAGGTCAGACAGTACTGTGTGTGTCTCAGGTGTACTGGACTAATCACATTCACCAAGCAATTGCAAAAGGACCACAGGTCTGTATTACACATGCACACACATTCAGTTTTTTGCTTACTACATTATGTGTGAAACTGTAAATAGTTTACTGGTACAACTAAATAACAGTCTTATTATTAGATCTCATTATTTTCCCTCTTTCTGCTTCCTAACTTACTAGAACTGGGGGAGAATTGTGGGTTGTAACAATTAATTATAACTAATAGAGATTTAAAATAAAGTATTGTGCCTTTAATATCAGTGTAGGCTTCAGTCTGAAATTTCTGCTCTTTTCTCAGGCTCTGGAAGCTTATTTGCGTCAGAACAACACACAGATCGAGGATATAGTGGCGCTGGTGCGTGGGAAGCTGTCCAAACAGAACAGAGTGACTCTGGGAGCACTGGTGGTATTAGACGTGCACGCTCGTGACGTTTTGTCCTCGCTTGTGCAAAAGGGTGTGGATGATGAGAACAACTTCGAATGGCTCAGCCAGCTTCGCTATTACTGGACTGTGAGTGTATTTGCATGTAATCTGGCATATAATGTTAATACTTGAGAGACAGAATTGTGTCTATAATTTCATTATTATTATTTTTTTTAATTACTAATAACATTCATGGTATTACTCGTATAATTTAGGCCTATATCTGTGGTGTATCAGTGAAAAGCTCTTTCCGTTTCATTTTTTCAGCATTTCTTTTCACTTTTGCAGGAAAACCAGCTTCAGACCAAAATGATTAATGCAGGCCTGGCTTATGGCTACGAGTACCTGGGTAACACACCACGTCTGGTCATCACCCCTCTCACCGACCGCTGCTACAGGTCAGAACATACTTTATGCTAAGCTTTTTTCCTTCAACATTTCATCATAATCCTACTGATGTTTTTAGTCTGTGTGTTGCTTTTTCCTTTAAAAGGTCCACTACGTAGGATTCAATCACCTGAATGCCCCTCCCTTACCCCTCCTCCCTTTCCAAGCATGTATTAGAGTTTCCGGTGGCCGTCGGGTGCCCATAGCATACTTCCAAATACTTACATTCACTCTCCATTGCTTTTTTCGTTATAAATAATAAGTATGATCCTCCATTTTTCAAAATTTGGGTTCTCAAACTTGTTAGCCAGCATCAAACAAACACTGATTCGTCTTCTCTCTTCTTCCTCATCTTCCTTTCTTCTTCTTTGTCGTTCATCTGGCGATTCCTTCCAGATTCACATTGCCACTTGTAAAAAGGCGAAACACGGAAGGGGCTTTCTAGAGGTTTGTCCGTTCTGGACTACTGTAGCGGCGCAACATGGCGGCTCCATAAAGGCGGACCCGCTCATAGACAGATATAAAGGGCTCGTTCTAAGCTTATGAAACTCAACAATTCGTAGGTACAGGTAATTATACACTTATGAAAAAAAAACCTTAGGAATTCCATAAGTATATTATGGAATATATACTCGATTTCTACTAATAGATACCCTCACAATCCTACATAGTGGGACTTTAAGTTGTGTAATGTCCAACTATTAAAAATATATCAAAAACATGAAATGTGAAATTGCTTAAGCAATCAGATATATTAACTATTATACCGGTTAGTTTAATACGAAGTAATGAAAAAGCTGTTTGTTGAATAAAATGTTGGCAATTTTTTTTGTTGTTTGTTTGTTTTTTTTTTTATTCTAGTTACAGTCTGCAGCTGATTTAGTCTAGAATTAGTAGTATTCATGGAAAAATAGAGGAACACTGTCTTTAAATATTGTGCATTAGAATTAAATCTGCACACTAATGGACTGCTGTGTCAATTCAGTTAGTCTCTTTATAGCTCCAAATCTCATTTACCCATTTGCCAACACTTCATTACCTTAATATTAATATGTTTCTGTCTGGATGAAAAGCCATTTTGAGATATAGCCTAGAACTTCTCAGCTTTGACATTCCAGCTAGCAAAACATTAAAGGTTACGTCAAATGTACATTATAAAATATTCTGTGACATTTAGAAAGTGGATTTTTTGAGCAGTGGCCAAAGACAGCGATAATAAATACATATTATTCTGAAATAGCATTATTGTTTGGTTTTATAATGTTCTATCTGTCTATGCACTGTCTTAATCTCATTAAATAACTAAAAGGTGCAGTAAACTTAGCAGTGAAATACAGGGTCTTCCAAAGGTCTGGATCCATAGGCCGTTATTTATCATAAATACAGATATTACAACAACGAATGTTCAGACAGCCTTGGACTTTCAAACACTTGTGCTTACTCTGATTTTGATTTCCTGTTGTTAGTTTTGAAAGCAATCTTGGATCTGAAATTAAAAAAAGAAAAAGATTAAATTTCATAGGAAAAAGTCCTTAAGGATCCAGACTTTCGGGACACCCTGTATATCTGGAGATGATTAAGAGTACATTATGATCATATATGCTCTAAGATCTAAAATATAAGAGAAGAGATAAAATTTTTGTAGATGTTTATAGATCCTAAAGGATATTTTTTTTCTTAAACTTTCATTGAAATCATTTAGAATATTAAAATACTTTAAAACATACAATGCAGGTTTCTGTGTTGACCTTTAGTCCTGGTTATACTTGAAGCTTCAGTTCATTAAGTACGTTGCATTTAGCTTTCTATCAATGTAATGTAAATAGAACATGAATAGTGATTGATCTTGGTAGATAGAACCAAGTAAACCAAGTATTTCTGTGAGTTTGGTGAAAGAGCTTTGCAGGTTGCATGATGGGCTCCAGCTGGAATACTGCAGTCATGACACGGCTTTGTCCCTAGAACCCTTTTCGGAGCGCTGCACTTGCATCTAGGAGGTGCTCCTGAAGGCCCAGCAGGTACAGGGAAGACCGAGACCACTAAAGATCTAGCCAAAGCTGTGGCTAAGCAGTGTGTCGTGTTCAACTGCTCTGATGGCCTTGATTACATTGCCCTGGGAAAGTTCTTTAAGGTCAGTGACATTTACCTGAGGTCTGAATTACATTGTGAATTACATTTGTATTGAGTTAGGTCTTTTTTTCCCCCACCCTTCCACTCGCACTGTCATGTTGACAGTGAAAACCTGTGTAAATTAAGTTTTACATCTGACTACATGATTAAAAAAAAACAAACAAACACCCAATCAGTAGTTTATATTAAACTTGTTGTGTCTAACAGAATGCTTATTAAATTATTGGAGCTATTAGAAAGAAAATGTTTTCTTAATCAGCAGAAAAGTCTCTAATGTCCGATATGAAAATTAAAGTTAGTGAAAGGAGTACAGGCTAAGAAGAGCTCCTGCTCATTTGTTTGAAGATGTACTTTAGGTGAAGCTCAAGAGACGACATGCGGTCAAAAGCTAGAGAAGAACATTGCCAGTTGCCATGGCAACAGAGACTTTGGCGAGCCTGGCTTGTTTGATGACGAATCCAGAGATGTAAAAACTTCAGCAGGAGTAACAGCCGTCATGGATCATAGGCAGGGATTTATTCACAAGAGAACTCATAAGACTCGGTTGTTTACCTGGAACCTTTATGTGGATTTGTGTGTGTGTGTGTGTGTGTGTGTGTGTGTGTGTGTGTGTGTGTGTGTGTGTGTGTGTACGAATTAAAAGGTTCACTCAGACACTCAATTACATAAATCTCATCTTGTGCCTGTTTCTTACTAGCATGCAAAACTGTGACTTTATCACCCTATTTAAAGTGAATTAGCACATCCACTTAAAATGTAGGTGTAAAATGTAGCCCACATCTTGTTGAATGGCTGTTTCTCATACGCCAAAGCAGGTTAGCATAAAACAAGAGAGACACATAAGGGAGCATGACCAGATGGTTGCATTTTACTGCTTTGAAATTATGTAAGTGCCAGGAACAAGCTTTTAATAAGAAACATAAAAACATAATCCAGCTGTACTGTGTATCGCCATACAGATTCGCTGATCAGTGTGATGCCTCAGTGCATGTTGCATGATCATGGTTATTCCCTGCTCATGATTTACCATTTAATTTAATTGCGATTAATTCATTTATCATGCAGAACCGAAAAAAGGACAGGAAAATCCCAAAATTTAAACACTTAAATTTGGTTTAAAACACTTGGTTTAAACATTTTGAGTAACAACAGAACAGTGAAAATGTCAGCTGTATGGACATTAGGCAAGCAATTATTAAGAAAAGGATTAGCTAAAATGCATGTATTAACAGATTAGCTACAAAATTTCCTGCAAGTTGTGAGGTGGGGCTTCCATGGATTGTCCAGCATATCCCACGATTGAAGTGCGATTGAAATGAGATCTGGGGACTTTGGAGGCCAAGCCAAAACCTTGAACTCTTGTTCAATTCCTGAACAATATTTGCAGTGTGGCAGGTCGCATTATCCTACTGAAAGATGCCACTGCTATTACAGAACATCGTTGCCATGAAGGGGTGTACTTGGTCTGCAACAGTGGTTAGGTAGATGGTATATGTCTGATGCTCAAAAAGTGCCCATTTTAGAAATTTTCGGCAGTGAACTGGAGTAAGCATGGGCACTCTGACCGGTCTGCAGCTACGCAGCCCCACACACAACAAGCTGTAATGCACTGTGTGTTCTGACACTTTTATATCATAGCAATAATTAACTTTTTCAGCAATTTGTGCTATAGTAGCTCTTCTGTTGGATCGGACCAGATGACCTAGCCTTCACTTCCCATGCGCAGTAACGTGCCATGGGTGCCCATGAACCGGTCACAGGTTCACCAGGTGACTTTTCTTGGCTCACTTTTGGTAGGTACCAACTACCGCATACTGGGAACTCCACACAAAACCTGCCGTTTTGTTGACCCAGTTGTCTAGCCATCACAATTTGGCCCTTGTCAGAGTTGCTCAGATCCTTACATTTTTTTCTGCTTCCTACACATCGACTTTGAAAAGTGTCTGTTCACTTGCTGGTTAATATATCCCACCCCTTGATAGGTGCCATTGTAACAAGATAATCAATATTATTCACTTGGCCTGCCAATGGTTTTAATGTTATTGTTGTTCAGCATATAAAGAATGAAATGATAATAATAAAATTAAATGATTAATAAAGAATGTCTCAGAATGTTCAGATTCTCTTTGTTTCATGATTTGGACTTTTAAGACATAATTATCTTGGTTGAGGACTACAACTTAATGTTTCATAATGCAGTCAAAAAAAAAGTTTCTGTTGTGTACTTAAAAATTGCACCTTACTGCAGTAAGATCAGTAAGTGTTCTTTCTGATCTGAAATACATGTGAGTAAAGAAAGATACATGAAGTGTTAGAAGTGCCAGGGGTAAGGTTTTCTTTCATATTTTTGCTTTTTTTTTTTTAAAGTCCCCATTTTGCTGAAATTTTATATTAGGCTCCTCATGCTTTGGATTTTCAGGATTTGCATTCCTTCATATACTTAAATTTTATATGATTTACACAACTGCATATATACTTTTAAGATAAACACAAAGTGCAGCTGCACTTATTTCTGTTCTGAAACACTTCAAGACTTGTTGAATAGAGAAGGCCAAAGGAGTGAAGCGATAAACACATCAGACAGTGAGGTTTTACAGATCAGAAAATACAGAACAGGTTTGAGTCCTTTAGTATTTTTTTTTGGGGGGGGATTGATTGATTTTATGTGCTTCTGGTAGGGCTTGCTATCCTGTGGCGCGTGGGCATGCTTTGACGAGTTCAACCGCATTGACCTGGAGGTGCTGTCTGTGGTGGCGCAACAAATTCTCACCATTCAGAGAGGTGTGTGTGTGTGTGTAGAGTGCATATCTACAGTATATAGGTTCACACTTGTACAATCCAGATAGTGTCAATAACCTCAACACTAATCTCAAGTTATATCATTATTTTGGTGTCCTTATACAGAAATGTTGAAATGTTAAAAATAGACATAACTGAATAAAAGAGGTCATTACATCTCTCAGTGGCTGTCAATGATTTGAGCTCCTTCAGCTGCTATTAAAATGATATTATGAATGCTAATACTTCCTAGCAAGGATGTCATGCTGATTGTTCACTCTTGCTTTAATTCACAGTTCATTTAATTCACTTAGCCCACATCTTACATTTGAGTTTCGTGTCAAAATGAAATGGTCATTAAGTCGGCATAAGGATACTTTAAAATCATGACGAATGTTATACGAGTTCGGAATTGTTCATTCCCTCTCTCGGAGTCAGGAATGATAGATATCACAAATAAGGGAAATCCAGTTTTTAAATACCTAAATCACTTCAATGACAATTAAATGGGCAGTTGGACGAAATGAAGGCTCCATTTAGAAGCATATTATACTAATTATGCACTCATTCAAATGAATAATTTAGCTCCATTAGCTTTCAGTCTGTTAAAGCCCTCTAGAACTTCTAAGAAATCCATGTGTCCATGTAGGAATCGCAGATCATGCTGAGATGCTGATGTTTGAGGGTACAGAATTAAGGCTCAACCCATCCTGTGCTGTCTTCATCACTATGAACCCGGGATACGCTGGTCGCTCTGAACTGCCTGACAACCTGAAGGTACCGCTAACTTGAAAAACTCCATCTGGGGTTAATGCAAATGTGTTACACAAGCCTGTTACACAAGCCAATCACATCCATTACTAACTATTTTTAGATATGAAACACTTCACAGACCTTGCTTGTACCTCAGTCATTCATGTTTCAAAGGCTGAAGATTCTTGGAAATGATGGCCTTCATGGTAGAATCCAGAGACATCTGCGGGGATGGAAACAAAACCTGACGCATGTGGCACTCTGCACAGTTGGCGCTCAATCAAATAATTTTCCTGCCAGAGTTCCTTTAGTCATACTGGAGTAGCACATGTTCTCAACTCAATTAAAGTCTTACTGGATTAACAAGGTTTAACATTCACTGGATTAACAAGGTTCAGTCTTTAAGGCACATAACAGCTCAAGCTTTTCTCAAACATTCTGCTTTTGAGTGTTTTTAATTTCACAAGATCAACTTTGTTTTTTTTAATACTGTTAAGCCGTATTAAATTCTCTTGGCACAAAAGAACATGCTTGGGGGGGGGGAGTGAATGTTAAATGAATGCTGGAGAAGCATGATGACAAATATTGAAAAAAAAAACATTTGGCACCGTAATATATATATATATATATATATATATATATAAAGGAAGAAACCTTGAGAGGAACCAGACAGACTCAAAAGGGATCCCATCCTCATTTGGGTCACACTATATAGTGCAATTACAACTAACACACTTTAGTACTAGGGTCAAGTTTTGTGTGCAAGACTGTTCGTGGTGATCTGAGTTCTCTGCCATTGTAGCAGAATCGCTCATGTCAACAGCAGTCCAACACCATCTTCACAGTTCTAGGTGTATGTTGAGGCAGTTCATATGGTGCCAGTCTCAACAGGAGCAAGTGGTTTCCAAGTGATGACTCCAACCAGGAGTCAGACACCAGGATGGATCAGGCAGGTCCGGAAAGCAAAAGGAGTCAGGATCACTGGAGCCTCAATAGTATCATGTGCAGCTCGACAGACAGAGGGGGGGGTGGGGGAGCAGATTATTAGGTATGTCATTGTCACCTAACAGTAAGGATCAGAGTATATCGTGTGCTGAGTGCAAGCAGGAACTCCTGCAGGGTTAGCTATGACAGCATAACTAAAAGGGAGATCCAGAAGGTAACACAGACATGAGGGCGCCCTGAGACATAAAGCGGCCAGCCACTCCACATTCAACAAACCTGAGTGAACGTGCGAGAGTGGGTGGCGACACCATCCAAACATCCCAGTTTACCAAAACACTCAATGCCTGAGTACCCTCCAGATCTGCTCCTTTTCCTAGTAGAAGGTTATTAACAAAAGGCTTGGCTAAACATATATGTTTTTAGCCTAGCTCTAAACACTGATACTGTGTCTGAGTCCCGAACACTAATTGGAAGACTGTTCCATAATTGAGGGGCTTTGTAAGAGAAAGCTCTTCCCCCTGCTGTAGCCTTCACTATTCGAGGTACTAACAAATAGCCTGCAGCTTTTGATCTAAGTAGGCGTGGGGGGTCATAAAGGACCAGAAGTTCGCTCAGGTACTGAGGTGCGAGACCATTAAGTGATTTATGACCATTCAGTCAGCAGTAGTATTTGTTATAGTTATTGTTATACAGTATACAGTTTTGCTTGGAAGGAAAAGATAACGTCAAATAAGGACAATTTTATTATTACTAATTTATCAATGGAAGTGGGTTTATCCATAATGCAAATGTCTGTTTGGACTAAAAGTCAGTCAGTGCAGAACTCTTAACACACTCATCTTTAAAATCTTTGTCTCAGGCCCTGTTCCGCACCGTGGCCATGATGGTTCCCGATTACGCCCTGATCGCTGAGATCGTGCTCTACTCGTGTGGTTTTGTAACGGCTCGTCCACTCTCAGTGAAGATTGTGGCCACGTATCGCCTCTGCTCTGAGCAGTTGTCCTCTCAGAGCCACTATGATTATGGTATGAGGGCCGTCAAATCAGTCCTGACTGCCGCTGGAAACTTAAAGGTAAGGCAAATTTCATCAGACATTCAGGGATGCTCAAAAGATCACTTGGGAATTGCATATTTCCCCTCACTGAAAGAAATCCTCATATGAAATTGAACTATCCAAATAATCTTGTACGCCATTTGCTATTTATTTTGACCAATTTCTGGCTTTAAAGCGATTCAGGGCATCCATACACTAGGTGGCAGTTTACATTTAAAATATGAACTAGCAAGTTGGTGATGAATTTGGAGAACTAGCAAGAGTCTTCGCTTCGACACTACTTTGACAACTAGATTTTTTCCTCTAGGTTTAGGTGATCTTGAAAATATCTATTTTGTAAAGTTACTGAACAGAGCAACCGAACAGAGTAATGAACTTCCCTACAGTTAAAAATATAACTCTACAAGGAAGCATAAGCTCAAAGTGTAGCTTCATTAACATTCATATCAATTCAAATACAATCTTTAAAGTGTAATTTCAAAAGATTTACAGTATTGTATTCAGGTTAAATGTTTACTTTTTCAGTTAAAAAAAACTTGCTTTCTCTTTTGGGTCCAATTTTGTTACTAATGAATAATTCTAGTTTTGTCTTGGGCACAATCATGGGATCCTGTTTGAAAAATTAGTTATAATTTTTAATTAGTTATAATTTAAAAAATATAAATAATTTTCGAATTTTTAGTGATAAACTGATGTTTGGATCCTGTTACATGTAGACACTTTCTAATCTGAAAATTTGAATGATTCAGTGAGTGTTTTCATTTAACATGCAAGTTGTTTACTGTGTCTTTTTGTTAAATTGGCCCTGGTGTCGATCCTCCAAAGCTACTTTAACATCCTATTCACACGCCTTATGGATTCATCGTTTGCATTTTTATTCTTGCAGCTTCCAGCTGCCTTTGATGAACCACTGTTATGGGGTTTGTATTACTGTATTATTTTGTTGTGTTTATCTTTGCCAAATTTTTTTGGGCTCCAGAAAGACATTCTACAAATTAAATGTTTTCTTATTGTCTTTCGGATGCTGTTAGCTCAGTTCCTCTTCCGTTCCTTGAAGCCATCTTTTAATATAACATTAGGAGCAGGAGCAAGGGGTTTCTGCTTCATCTAAAATTCCCACTGCTCAGCTCCCTCTCATTTTTGTTCTCTTTCTGGCTTAAAACCAAATGAGTGAAACAAGCCAGTGGAAGAATCTTGGCTTTTTTGTCTCCATGGATGTATGGAGAGAAAGCAACACTACAAACCTGTCTATCCTAATAAAGGCCCATGCCAGATAACCTTTAACATTTTTGCAGTTCTCAGTACTTTTCATTAGAAAGATAATCCTCGTATCACTCTCTCTTCAATCACCTTGTCCCTTATGGTAAAGAAAGCACTTAAGTCACCAAAATGGAGTTCAGCCAAAATCAAGATGATTTTAGGGCCGAGGGAAAGCAACTGACCTCAAAACTTTTCCTTTCCCTCTACTATTTTCCCCATTTCAGCACGGTATCTTTGTATGCGGCTTTCTGAAAATGAATGCACGTATGCCATTTCGATGGCAATTTGTTTTCTGCACCATCACACTCGGGACTGCACCCTTTTGTCCTGCCCCAGAATGATTGTGGAGTAAAGAAGTATGCGCTCTTAGCCTCCTGGGTTTGACTCGTAAATGGCAGCGACGGTACAGAACGCACAAAAGAATGCACAAGAGGAGTGTGTGAATGAGACTTTCCCCAGAAGACATCAAAGACTTGTATGTGTGATGAGGCTTTCACTCCGAGCCTAACCTCGAGGGTTGCCCTTTCCTTTCCGTTCGGTTCTTTCTTTATTTCTTCCTCTCCCCCTTCTCACACGTGTGTTTGAAATGTCACAGCTAAAGTTTCCCGAGGAGAACGAGGACATTCTTCTGCTGAGGTCCATCATCGATGTTAACCTTCCCAAATTTTTGGCCCATGATCTGCCACTGTTTGAGGTAAAATGTGCATCAGCATGATTAGAATTTCTGTTTAGAATAAACTATTCAGAAGTGCCAACATGGACGCTTTTGACTCAGATTGGCCACACACTCACTCACTCTATAGTGTACACTACATGGAACACACACGAAGATAAAGGCAGACAGCTGTTGATATATTTTGGACTCTAGAGGGATACACTACTATAATTATGCACCGGATATTCAAAATTATTATTTCTGTCACATTAACAAACACCAGAACATTTTGGTTTACGTTTTGATGCAATTCACAACAATTTTGTAGTGCATTATATAGTAAATGAAATTTACAGCACTACAAAATGGCCGATTTCCTATATAGCGAACTACGTAGTGCGTGAGTGGATGTTCCGTACACAGCAATAGTGTTTATGATTTTCTGACCTCCCTGCTGAACTCTTTGGCTTGTAAGTCAAAAGAAAACAAGCGGGCGGAGCTGTGGTCTCTTGAAGACGACAAATTGGAGGAGCTACTAATTAAGACTTTTTTTCATTCCGTTTTCTTACTGGTGCTTGACTAACTTCTTATAGAATTAGCCATCTCAAAGTTTCTAATAACAAACTATCACTCATTGCTGAGCTTATAGAAAGTTGACATCACATCTTTCTTTACGCTACTTTGCAAGTAAAATATCTTTAATGTAATCAGATATGTCAAGTATTTACTTTCATTAGAGTACCGTAATCCAAACGTGACTATTGAACCTACAGACTTTTTCAAATCTAATTTTGAATCTTGTTCTACTGGCAGGTTTTTTTTTTTGTTGTTGTTTTGGAATTTTACACATTTGTTTCTAGAAATAAGAAAGAAATTTTGTCAATAAAATAAAGAAAGTTTAAAATTTGAAATGTGCAAAGTGATAAGGTGTGCGGTATTCTCATAATGTGCTACTGTTTGAGGTAGTAAAATGTATGCCTTTTTAAATTTTATTTCATAACACTAGAATTTAGTTTCTGACCATTTGACCTTTTTTTGTTTACACTACTTTTCCCTTTTTTACTGGGCTAATCCCCTCTAGGGAATCACTTCAGATCTTTTTCCTGGGGTAAAACTCCCAAAATCAGACTACAGTGTCCTGCTGGAGGCCATTAAAGAGAACAGTGAGAAGATGAACCTGCAGGTGACAGATTTCTTTGCAGAGAAGATCCTACAAGTTTATGAGATGATGATTGTGCGTCACGGCTTCATGCTGGTGGGAGAGCCGTTCGGAGGGAAGACAAGCGCCTATCGAGTCCTCGCCGCTGCTTTGAGTGATATCTCTAACAAGGTAACATGCTTCTCTTCTTACTCGTGCTCAGAAAAACAAAGTGACATCATCTTTGAATTGAACAGAAAGGTGAAAATTCCATTGTTTGATAACCAGAAAACCTTTTCTCATTTTTAGAAATGGCAGTAGATAATATTCAGTAGCCTATACTATGCTACTCTGTCAACTCCAGAATTATTGGCCTCCTTCATTACATAAAGCTTAACATACAATGATACCTTGAGGCTGAAAATATGAAGAAACTGCCTAGTTTTATTTTGTTTTATTTTTCCAAAGAGAAAAGGTTTTTTTCTGCAAAACACTGGTCTCACATTTATGTCTAAAAAGGCTGCAGACACTCGTAGAGGATATTCTGAGATTTGGATATGTCGACTACCATATTTAATTCATTAGGATTCAAATCCAGAGACAGATGAAATAACCATTGCTAGGGGTGTAATGTGATGCCACCGACTTTGCTTAATACTCCAAATATTCATTATCTGAATTTCAATTTAAATCTGATGTGGGTGTAGCTCACACAGGGTTCACATTTCTAATGAACCTTATTACCTGCTTACGATGTCTTTTAATGAATTTATTTGGTTTTATTTCCCAAAATATACAGCATATAAAAAATAAAGAAACTAGCAGTCTGAAACTGACCAAGCAACTGTGAAGGAGGATTGAACACTACACAGTACGCTCATGAACACGGACTTTGCACACCTCCTATTTTTATAGAAATTTGTATCTGTTTTGAACACATACAGCCCTAATTTAACAATCCAAGCGCACGGTCTGAAGTACCTGTCACAAGTACATTTAGGGCATGTCCAAATCCACTTTTGCTAGTTTAAATGTGGGAACAATGGTTGCAGCACCAAGTGCATGGTTTAAAGGGGTTGTACTTATTTTCTTTATTAATCATGGGTGTGTTTTGGACATAATATGCAATAAACCAGTCAGTGTGTCATCTCCCATTCCCTTTAAGAGCCAGGGGCGCTTGCACCTTGGTGGCTAACTTGGCTATTACAATGGAAGATTTGCCAGGTAATTTACCAGGGTGCAAGATAGGGCCCATTATCTGGTGATTATGTTCTGAATAATTCATTCGGTTTCTGTTACAATCCTACAGTGCTGATTTGGATGTATGTTTGGGGTATTTATCTTTTTAAGGATCCATCTATGGCCAAGTCGTAATCTCTTGGCAGAAGCAGTAAAGTCTTCGGCTAAAATATCCTTGCACTGAGCATAATTTAAGACATTTATCTTCACGAGAGCAAAACAGCCCCAAACAATGAACAATTCCTTGTATGTAGTGCCTGTCTGTTTTGCCCAACATGCTGATGGTGTGTATAGGCAAAACAGTTTTTGGACCACATTATATAACTCCAATAGTTCTGTGATGACTGGTGAAGTTCAGGCTTTGTGAGTCACCCTCAGGAAGTATCAACACTTTCAAACGGTGTGTTATGTTGGTTGCATGATTAAAATCAACTGGAATGTAAAAAGTTGTGCAAAACCTCACCATCCTTCTTACTGTTTGGATGATTGGGTCTTGTATGCTCATGCCAATGAAGTTAGCATGTTTTTCAGCTAATATGCTTGTTGCAATTTTGTATTACATTATTTTTGCTAAGGCAAATTAACTTATTTCTTGAGTGGAAAACTCAAATGTTTTTTGCCCATTTTTTAAAGAAAGGTTGCCAGTAATTCCATAGTTGACCATCGCTGCACCAGCTGCAGCAAGTGTTCTGGTTTGGTAAACTGCAAGAATATTTACCAAAATATTAATAGAAATGTGATATCCTCATCTGTATAGCACAAGAGTGCCTATAAAACTACTTCTGATTTCTTTATCACAACTGCATCATTGTCTGCATATCCATCTTGTCATATCGTTAATTCAAATTAAACCACTATGCTCAGCAATGAAAGCTGACATCAATAATATCATGACCTAATGAATAAGGAATTCATGTTCAAGCATGCACATGGGAGTGAGAGAGAGAGAGAGACCATATCTCAAATCTGCCACATTATAAATTTGACCTGTACTTTTTCACTCTCAATGATCCCAGCTTTCAAATACCGCCATTTCTGAAATAGTTGTGAATATGTACAGGCACGCATCCGCATATAATACCTCAGCCTCCACCTCAAACGGAATTTTGAGAATGAGCCAGAGCTGTACAAGCAATATAACCCATATGTCAAGAGACAGAACATGCAGATTTAGCACATGAAGCTCAAACAGAGCTGCCCTCTTGAAGTTGCCCCACTTTCAAGTCAAGTTCACAGCACTAAACTTCAAGATGTACTAACGAATAAGAGAGCAGAAGCTAAAGATTTCAAAAGGTGGCCACAGCAGCTTTTATTACAATTATGTCATTCATGTTATCTTGTTGATAGTTCATAAAGAATGAAAAAAAAGCTTTAATTTCTACTTGACTTCAAAAAGGTCATGTGCATTTTAAATATCAGCTCTTTGTAAACTCAAACACCAGATATTCAAGCAAGGTCAACCCTTCACTGTTCCAAGGTCCTTCCATCCTACTTGTGTGAAGGAAAAACAAAGGAGGTTGAGAAATCATCTGCATAAAAAATATACAATAACTGATTTTAATACTCTACCAATACCATTATTCTGATGTGAACAGATGGCTTAGCATTGAACCTGGTGAAACTACTTTTCCAATGTCTAAAAATAAAGCGTTCTTTAAGTGTTGTTGGTTCCAACTAAACAGAATCAATGCCAGCAAAACTCAGCCTCAAAATAGTTAGGAAATTCCTTCTTATGAGTACCACTTCCCTCACTGCAGTTCACATCACTTCACAGAAAACTACTGGGAAACAGAAGACACTCTTAAGCAACGAGAGAAACCACCAACAGCTGCACACCATTACCTAATTACAGCTTCTTTCCAACCTGAAGTGAATGCTAGCAATAATACTGCTAATGTAATTCCATCTCATTTCCCATTTTAAAATATAATACCTGTTGAGACATGGACAATATTATTAGATTTGCAATAAATAACTATATAAATAATTATATAAATAGCTAACTAATGATCACTAAATCTTACAACATGGCTCCAATCTTAACATTGACCACTTGTAAGTTTTTGCATATGATTTAGTGCAATTATGTACTTAATCTCAATATGTAAAAACATAATTAATGAAACTCATGTTCCACCTCATATCATTGTCTGTCATGTTGTCTTCCCTTTAAAAAGCACACCGGCAAACAGAAGTGGCTAAAAGGTTTCAGGGAAACTAGGGCAGGTGCACATCATTACCTAATTATAGACTCAGTCCAGGTGAACACTTGTCTATCACACAACACAGCTAAAGCAACTTCACTTTGGTTGCGTTCACATTACAAGCCTCACTGTTTAATTTGGATTTTTGCTCAGACCTGTTTTGCCTACATTGATCTAACTACAATGTGAACACTTAATTTGCTTTTCTAATGAAATTTGGCACTATTATATTGGACAGTCTCCGCTACCTTATCAGTACTTTTGGTGTATGACACTCAAACTCTCCAGCACCACCAATAGGGCAAATGTGGACATATGTTTACATTAATAACTCCATAATACATAATATATATATATGGCTGGAAGAGATGTGGAACGTTTTCATGTTTCAGAATGTCTGTTCACTATGCTGCTTCCTTGTTTGATGTACAGTCTGCAAATATCTAATATTTACTCATTGTTAGCCTTCAGAAATCATTTCTGTTCATTTCAAGTGTTAACCAAAGTTTTTGGAGGCAGTGTTTATTATGACACTCGTAGTGCAAAACATCAATCTATATAAATTATATACAAGTCAAAAAACTTCCAATTGCACTGGTTATCAAAAACCAATACAAATTTGTCAGAGTATATTTGTCCAAAAGATTGTCATTTTTCATTTTTCATCATGTCTTAAAACAAAGGAAAAATGAGTATATAAATTAATAATGTGTTTCTATGGGCTGACAGCATCTGCATCAATCACACAGCCTAAAGAGGACCAGTGCAAACAGGATATTCAGATCAAAGATGTGTGTATGATAAAATAATAAACGCAAGCTTGTCTTTGGTGTAAATTTCACTCTGGAACACTGGATGATGTTATTTTTTGGAGATTATAAATATAGGCTATAATTAACTTGATTATGTAGGAGATTGGATGTCATTTGACTTGGAAAACAGAAATTATTTGTTATCATAATTCCATATTTTTGGGGAAAAGACACCGTAGAGAATTTCCATGTGCTAAATAATTTTAATAATGTTCTGGTAATAACATTAATGTTTTTTTCTCCTATGCAGGGCCTGATGGATGAGAACAAGGTTCAGATCACTGTTATTAACCCCAAGTCTATCACCATGGGTCAGCTGTATGGTCAGTTCGACCCTGTCTCTCATGAGTGGTCAGACGGCATACTTGCCGTGAGCTACAGAGCCTTTTCCACCTCTCAGGTGTGCTGTTATAGTGGTTTAAGTGGTTGAAATGTGCGCTTAAATTTCCTTTGCATAAGAAGGCATTAAGGTTATAAAAAAAGCCTAGAAATGAGGTGAAATATAAGCACTGGCTAGATCTAACTTTTCTCTCATAAAAAAATACCATGCATTTTAATAGGATGTCTTCGATCCTGTGTTGCAAATGATCTCATTTGATACTTTTTAAATGTCAGTGGATAATGATATTGTTAGGTTTACCTTAAAAAGGCATTATTATTTTGTAAATCTGATCGACTTTATACTGTATATTCCCTTTATTTCAGTGTAGCTAGACTTCTCAAGCATACCCATTTCTGCAATGGGACTCAGTCAGTCTGGATGTCAGTCAGTTAGTGAGCAAAAATGCCCCTTCTGGGCTGGCCTGCCAGGCAGTCCAACAAAATACAATATTTCTCATATTTTCAGACTCCAGACAGGAAGTGGCTAATCTTTGATGGCCCTGTGGATGCAGTGTGGATTGAGAACATGAACACAGTTCTTGATGACAATAAGAAACTGTGCCTGATGAGTGGTGAGATCATCCAAATGTCTCCTCAAATGAGCCTCATCTTTGAACCCATGGACCTGGAGGTGGCGTCACCTGCTACGGTGAGAGACACTAAGGATATATTTCCCATATTTATTAATAACAATAACTAATAATCTGTTCTCTCTGTATGCTAAGCTGCAGAAGGTTTCACTACTTAGTAAATGATACTAAGCAGTGTCGAATTTATTTGTATATTTCTTCTTTTGAGAACCAAACTTAAGAACAGGAACCAGACTCACAAGGCAACCTGTCCTTCTGGTACCCCTTTTCTACCAACAAACAAGTAGCAGGGACCAAATTTTGAACTGTTCTGAGATAAACCTGAAATAAACCTGGAAACTGAAATAAATCTGGAACCTGAAAAGTTGGTTTCCAGCTGGGACCCTAAGAATGGATGGCTTTTCCAGTGAAACCATGATAACATCAGTGGCCATGTAATTAATTTGGAGCTCAATAAAGCTCAGAAGTAATCAATGGGATCTTCCATGTGGCTACTGCTGTGTTTTCCCAATGCATTGTGCAATGCCCTCCATTGATGACCCATCTTTGATTACAATAGTTCTACTCAAAATTGGTGGAAACATAGGCTGATACGTTACCTGGCATCAAGGTTCAAAGAATTCTGAAAAGACCTGGTTCAAGAACCTGTTCCCTCTTGGTGGCAAATAGGCATATGTGACACTGGGTAGCAGGATTTTAATCATTACACTAAACAATCCTTATAGAGAAAGGGCGCACAGTGCTACCTGTACTGAAGGGATATGGTACAGTACAGTACCTGTACTGAAGGGATATGGAAAGCATTTACATATAGTGAATAGAAGCACATATCTGTATCTATTAGGGGACCAGGAGGAGCATGGGACGGGTTTGTGATCACAACAGGAGTTCTTAAGAAGCATCACCTCACAGTTTACCAAAGCTTTCTATGCCTATAAACCCCCACACCTGCATCCTATTTACCAAAGAGAAAGATATTTAACCAAATGTGTTACTTAACTGGACCTAAAAACTGAGATTGTGTCTGAGCTTCAAACAGCAATTGGAAAATTGTTCCACACCTGTGGTGCTTTGTAGTAAAAAGCTATATTCTTTATGGAGCACCATTTGTTCAAGGCTGGTGTGGCAGTGCATAATATACCAAAAGTTCACTCAGCTACTATTGAGCAAACTGCTAAATTTTACTGTGAGCAAGTGCAGTATGGATAAGATTGGGAAGACGCAGTCAAAACTTCTGGATCTAGTAAGAACTCTGGACTAACTGAAGCTTGTTTATGTATCTACTGTAACTTCCAGACAGCAAGGCATTACAGTAGTTCAACCAAGAGGTAACAAAAGCATGAAGTTTTTATTTATCATGGAACAACATTGTATTTCTTAGCTTAGCTTCTGATTCATTTTATATACACTATCTTTAAATTAGTAGTTCATTTAAAATTTTATTTGCTGCACATGATATTACTGAAATCAGAAAGCTTACTTCAAACTACCTGTGGCCCTGGTAAAAGTACTTCTGTCTTGTAAGAATAAGGTTGGAGGAATTTACCAAGCATGCAGTGTCTAACATATTTTACACATTCCTCAACTTTATTAAGCTGGTGTCTGTCAGTTGGCTTTGCTGAAACATACAGCTGTGTGGCATCAGCATGTCATTGGAAGCTAATACCATGTTTATGAATAATTATACCCAAATGCTGCATAAATAGATTTAAAAAAATTTAATGGAGCTAGGGCAAAATCTTATGGAACACCAAACTTTTGAAAGCTGCACTGAGATCAAGCATGGAGACAAAGTCCTGATCAGAAGCCAGTAGTAGGTCATTTACTACTTTAACCAGCACTGTCTCACTATGATGAGGCCCAAACCTTTACTAAAAGATTTCATGAATGTGATTTTTATACCAATACGATCTTTGCTGCTAAACTGCAACCTTTTCTAAAATATTGGTGATAAAGGGACGTTTAATAGTGACCAATATTTTGAAAATAGAAATGAAATGTAGAAAAGAACAAAAGGTTTCTAATTTAATTTTTCCATAAAAATCAAGATGGGCCAGAAAGGTTATGCTGAAAAAGACAACAAAGGAATTCAAGTAGAAATGTCAACAGAATCATTTTTAGCTACACTGATTCAATATTTAAATCTTGGATGCCACTGGTTACCACTTGTTTCTGATGTAAATATGATGAAATAAGATGAAAATCCCCTATTTACTCATCATTGATGCATAAAAATGTCATGTCATGGGCAAATTTGGACTTTGATGTTTAGCTAAAAAGGACTACAAATCAGATTTTCTCTGGTATGAGGCAGGTTTTTCCATCAAGCCTGTCAAAAAGGGAGCTATGTGAAATCCATTACCAATCCTTCTTTTCCAACAGTCTTTTTCTCACAGGCGCTTCATCTGTGGATCGTAATGACATACTGACATTGGCTTTCAGAAACTCCTATGCAGGCTCACTCTGCACAAAACCTTTTATCGATGACAGAAGTTTGGAGAAAAAAATCTCTGTTCAGATCATTGATACATGATATTTTTTGAATGTGCAGTATATATGAAGCATAAATATGTATTTTTTTAAGAAATTAGATTTATATTAGGAATTATCATATTATTTTAACCCCTGTTGCACACGTTTTTAGGTCCATAAATTGTGTTTTGTCTAGGGAAAAATGTTTTTTGCTTGTAGTTAAGCATTTTCCCCTTAAGTGCGTAGTCCTTTTTGTGGAAGTTGCAAATCTTTTATCATAAATATGAGAAATGCTAATTGATGCGCAACTGGTTCCCATGGAGCTACCTCTAGTAGTTAAAGGGTTAAGTACCAAAGTGAAATTATGTTACTAATGTTTGTAAATCAAAAACAAAATTTTGATGTTAGTCCCGTTCTCTATGGGACATTTATCTTACTATCCTACTCTTATCATTTATCTTATCTATCCTATCTCCTTGTAAGGACCTTCATCTGACAATTATTAATGCAACTAATTAATGCTACATGTATATATGTCAAAAGCTAACCTTAAACTTCAGCAAACAAAAATTAAACCTTTTTCTTTTTTAGTTTTTGAAGATGCAAAAAAGTTGTGGGGACCTGCCAAATGTCCTGATAAGGTCACACGTGTCAGATATTACTATCCCAATGGAGACATTTTGTCCCACCAAGACAAAAACATGCACGCACACACGAGCATAGAAAGAGACTTTTTCTTTCTGTATTCATACATTTTGTTTATATGAGCTACAAAATGTATAGAAATGAGACATGATCCACGAGCCATGAGTGCTCAAGATTTAGATTATTAGATTATTAGATTTGTATTGTATTGTCATGTCTCATTGAAGCAATGAAGACAAGTAAGTGCATGCATGAAAAGTACATGACTATCTTTGCACAGGGAAAAGGGAGCTATAGCAATGGTGTGTGTGTGTGTGTGTGTGTGTGTGTGTGTGTGTGTGTGTGTGTGTGTGTGTGTGTGTGTGTGTGTTAGGCAGGGACTGCCATCAGATTAAAGTTAATATTGATTGGAGGAGGTGTGTTTCTGCCTTTAGGAAAGCTGAGATGTGAAAAATGTGAAAACGTGTGTGTTGTGACACAAAATGAATGGATTTGGCTGCAAAATAAAGTGTCTTTTTCTCTCTTGTCATCTCTCTGGGCTTTATCTCTCTCTCTCTCTCTCTCTCTCTATCTCTCTCTCTCTCTCTCTCTCTCTCTCTCTCTCTGTCTCTCTCTCTCTCTCATCCACATTGCTTTATTTAAATCTCGCTGGTTCTCATTTCACCTTTCCTCCCCTCACTCCACATTGTTTCATTTTTACTTGATTACAGTTCAGCTAACAAGCTAGTAGACACAGTAAGGTCCTCACTAACTCCCAGAGCCCCACATCTGAGCTCCTAATCCACCAGCATTTATTCCAATTCAGCTGCTACAGGGGCAAAACTATGCGACATTCATTTCACTGATGCAACACGGCTGTTATAATGGGCTGTTCATCATGTCTTCAGCCTCCTAAAACTTCTGCACCTGCTCCACCAATGGAATTACTCAGTAAAAAGAATAGAAAGAACTAACAGTCATAAATCTTTTCATAAATTTTAAATCAGTCATAATCTTTTCCATTATGTAATTGGCCTGATTTTTTTTGTGTGATTTTGTGTTGAGAATGTGTGACCTTCCTGAAGAAAAAGCTTCCAGGAAAAACAAGTAGTTATATTTTTGTGTAGCTGGTGAAACCCAGGTAATTTTAAATAATTTAAATTACACACAGTATTAGAGATTATAAAACAATATAAATAAAACTTCTACAAAAAAAAATTCTGTGTCTGAGGATAGCATCAATGAACATTTGACCTCAGGTCAAAGGTTCAGTTTCCTTGTGTTATGAAATGCAAATTCTGAGGATTTGTGCAGAACATTAACTAATAAGGTATAACCGCTGTGTTGCAAAAGAAACCGTGCATTGTTATTTCCAGCTGAGGCCTGCTGAGAGAAAGAAAGACCTAAACCAGCAGCAAATCACCGCACTATGAACCAGTTAGCATAATACAAAAACAAAACAAAAACAATAAACTACAAAGTACTACAAAGGAAATCCGTGTACATTCAAATGTGGCAATTTGAGAATGGGTGATGTTTGTGTGCAGGTGTCTCGCTGTGGTATGATCTACATGGAGCCTCATATGCTGGGCTGGAGGCCGCTAATGATCTCCTGGCTGAACACCCTGCCGTCCTCACTGAGCTCTGTGCAGAAAGACCTCATCACCGGCCTCTTCGACCGCATACTGCCTGCCTGCCTGCAGCTGATCCGCAGAGGGACCAAGGTGCTCATGCAAATTAGCACATAAATCACTGCTGACATTATTTCTCCAGAAGAAAAGGCATTTGTTTAATTTTGTGGCCTAAATCTTTAGATAGGAAAATAAAATAACCTACGTAGCTGTGATAAACAGTTATTCCCTTTCTCTCTCTCTCTCTAATTCACAAAAAAATCTGCAGTTTATAATTTTACAGAGAAAATGGAAAGTATGAGCGCTTACAACCAAGACTCCTTCCACAAATCTCAAATAAATATCTCCTGAAAAACATCATCTAGTCTTAAATTATGTGAAGAATCTGCCATCCAAGTTCCACTGTATGAGTTATTACTAAAGAAGTGATAACATAGTAAAACCAGTGCATGAATATTAACCTATGCATACAGAATGATTTGCAGTTGAGTAGCACACGTTAGCTGTTTCGGATGTACATATAAGTTACTGTGTGCAACTATTTTTAAGGAGTAGATTTTAACATCATTTCTTTAGCTTAATGTTTGGGTTGCCTCCAGCTTTCAGTGATGACATATTTAATATCACATCTTGTCTAAAATGTTTTCAACGTAAAACTGAAAGGGAGCCCTGTGAGCAATCCCAAAGAATAATGCTCTCTGGTCCCACCAGCTTTCAGTAATGAAATGTTTAATATTCATGTTAAGAAAATGTGTTTAAGAAAAACTATGGGGATCCATTAGTATTTTAGCTTAAGACTACCCAGTTGTTCCAACTGTTAGTGAAAAAATATTTCATCTTCACATTTTTGGGTCAGTGAGACCTCCAAGCACAGTTGTACCACTTCTTTATAAAAGATAGATCTGACCTCTTGCTCTTTCTATTTTATGACCCACATAAGGAGTTGTCTCCAACGTCAGACACCAACCTGGTGCACTCCCTGATGAATCTGATGGACTGCATGATGGACGAGTTTAGAGATGAGGGCCAGATGAAGGCACTGAGTGAGAGAGATGTGTGCTCCTGGCTTGAGGTGAGAGAGTACACCAACCTTAACCTCACAAGTACTTCCTAGTGTGTAATACACAGAATTTCACATGTTCTCCCCATGTACTCAGATTGCCTCCCAGCTCCCTAAAATATCCACTGACTATAGTTTCCTTAAGTGTGGATGATTGTTTGTCAGTGTGTGTAGTGCCTCGTGATAGACTGGTGTCCCACTCTGTACCATGACCTTGATCAAAATAAAGTGCTTACAGAAGACTGAAGATGTTCCACAGCCAAAATGTCAGTTACTTATATCATTGCTTTCCACTATTTGCTTACATTTTCTCTTAATTATAGCATGAATCCTGTAAAGTAAGGAACCAGTCAAATCCAGTTGCACTCTTCCACTAACTAAGTGCAAATTCAGTTATAGATTCTGTCCAATTTTGGTCCATGTTCTCATCTTTGGAAATGCGAACCAGTGATTTTACAGTGTTCCAGTCTCATCATCCTGGAATTTGGGAATGTCAGTGTTTTACAAGAGGCGCCGAAGTCTGAGCAACACCTGAACATCTGCTTTTATCCTAAATTGCATTTCTCCAGGTGTACCTAATGATACTGTACAAATGTACTTATGTCATTTGGCTGATGCCTTTATCCAGAGCAACTTACATATATCTCATTTATATAACTGAGCAGTTGAGGGTTAAGGCCCTTGCTCAAGGGCCCATCAGCAATAACTTGGCAGTGCTGGGATTTGAACTCACAACCTTCCCATTACTACTCCAACATCCTAACCACTAAGCTAACTGTCCCAGGGGCACTACTAGGTGATTATTTTTGTCTGAGGAGCCCATTACCAGTTCTCACTAGAAAGGGAAAGGGTTCTGGGATGAACCTGGTAGCTAACTGGGGCCTTTCTGTGCAAAGTTTGCATGTTCGCCCCGTGCCTGTGTAGGGTTTATCTAGGTCCTCTGGTTTCCTCCCACAGCCTGAAATCATACAGATTAGGTCAACTGGCTCCTCTGAATTGTCCATATGTGTGAATATGAGTGTGAATGGTTGTTCATCTGTGTTAGCCCTGTGATAGATTGCCAGCTCGATCAGGATGTACCCTGCCTCTCACCTGAAACCAGCTGGGATTGGCTCCAGCTTCCCCATGACCCTTAACGGATAAGTGGTATAGATAATGGATGGATGGAGTTGGGTTGTTTGTTTGCTTTTTTTCTATGATGGAGGCACTTTTTGTGAGTGTGTGTGTGTATGTTTGTGTGTGTGTGTCT
This sequence comes from Notoglanidium macrostoma, assembly GCA_030068235.1. Classification (NCBI taxonomy): domain Eukaryota; kingdom Metazoa; phylum Chordata; class Actinopteri; order Siluriformes; family Auchenoglanididae; genus Notoglanidium; species Notoglanidium macrostoma. The sequence goes on along the minus strand of JAQQZR010000035.1, from coordinate 1,984,692 downwards.
GTGTGTGTGTATAACTGATGACAACCTGATCCAAGTTTTTTTTCAGATCTAATCCTTCCAGTGTACTCACCATCTCGTGTCTGGCGCTCTTATGAAGTTGTTTCTCCTGCAGCCAGTTCGATTCTCTCTGTCTGCCGATTCTCATTTTTTCTCTATGAAGGTGTGATCATTTTCTTCCACCTGGCCCCTTAAGACCAACATATCATATCAGTGCACAAAACAACATTGATCCAGACATGTAGCAGTATTGATTAGCCCATGACAGGGTCTTACCTTATGCTGGCCTTTCAGAGTTTATCCACTGCCTCCTTGTCAACACAACTAGACAGAAAAGCTTATATATTATAAATGTTTCTATAAAATATTTTTATGACCATGCATAATTCAAGTGAAAGAGAGGTAAACACACATGTGGAGCTGAAACAATTTTCTCTATTGCCTGTAGTACTTGTTTTTCAATAGTGTCTTCTGAATAGTTTCAGAATAGTTGATGGAGTTAGTAAGGTCAGCAGTGGGCCATGGATAAGTGATATTACAATTTGTAATAATATTGCCTAAATGTCTTTTTAGTTCGTATGCATTGTGCTGTACTGTGCTGTTAGAAGTATGATGCCATAGCCTGTGGCAGCAGGGCAATGATCACTTTGATGATGTAAGATTGTCTGTATACTGGGGCAGCAAGATGTCACACACAATGATAGAAAATAAAATTGTACTGTTATTCTTATTTATCATGTGGCACTTTTTATATATTTTATGATTAAGTTTGGTGCATAGTAACTGTTTCAATGGTAATTGGAATCAGAATGTGAATAATTTAATATTACAATCCATCAAACTCATAGCAACCGTTTAAAAAAATATTTGCCTCATATCTGTTTCTCATAGCAATTTGAGTGCCATGTCTTCAACAAGAAGTACTAAGTATTATGTAGGACTCTGACTGAAACCAGCTGGCACTGTTTTATCTGAATGTTCTGAAAGAGATGCATGAAATTAACACAAGATAAAATTGTGCTCTTGAAAGGATATTTCGCTGACCTATGGCTATACAACAGCATCCTAGACTCTAAATCACTCATCAAAAACGGACATGATCATTGTTCATGATGTTAATCATTATTACAATTCGTGCTTCAAATGCAATATGAGCATTTGAGGTGTCCTTGTGTATAAAATGTGAAATTTGAATGTTTTATTTTGTGCTGCCATTCTACTGTTCTCACACAGCATTACTTACTACCTTTAAATTCACTCAGTTTATTCATTCTTATGTGTGTTATATGTATTTTTGGCTAAAATGAATGAAGACTGATATAATTCCAAACTGTATTTTCCAGGTGGTGTAATGATACACTCCAGTCACAAATCAGTTCTCTTCAAGATACTGGCTTCACAATTCAATTTAATTCCATTGCCAGAATAGTTTGAACAAACTTTTAATAATGAAAAATTAAAAAGACTTCTTTTTAATTCCTGAGTATTAAACATTGCAAAACAATGTGCATTTTTTGTCTGTATAAAACTGAATAAATCCTAAATTGCTATTAACAGAGGATTAATATTATAAACAAAATGTACTATATATAATATACTATATAATATATTCACACTATATGAACAAAAGTATTGGTACTCCTAGCCATTACACCAACAGGGACATTAATGACATTGCATCCAAATACATAGACTTTAATATGGAGTTGGTCCCCCCTTTGCAGCTATAACAGCTTCCACTCTTCTTGGAAGGCTTTCCGCAAGATTTTGAAGTGTTTCTGTGGGAATTTGTGCCCATTCATTCTGTAGAGCGTTTAAGAGGTCAGGCACTGATGTTGGACTAGAAGGCCTGGCTTGCAATCTCCGTTCCAGTTCATCCCAAAGATGTTCAATGGGGTTGAGGTCAGGGCTCTGTGTAGGCCAGTCAAGTTCTTCCACATCAAACTCATCCAACCATGTTGTTATGGATGTTACTTTGTGCACTGGTGCGCAGTCATGCTGGAATAGAAAAGGGCCTTCCCCAAACTGTGTCCACATAGTTGGAAGCATAGCTTTGTCCAAAATGGCTTGGTATAAGATAAGATAAGATCAGATAAGATAAACCTTTATTAGTCCCACAAGTGCCAATAATTGCCAATAATACCATTTACAGTTGACCATGGAATATCCAGCAGGGATGAAATTTCACGAACTGTATTGCAAAGGTGGCATCCTAACACAGTACCACACTTGAAGCCACTGAGTTCTAAGAACAACTTAACTGTTCCTAGAACTTCACCTTTCTGGACAGAGATCTCATTTGTTGTACCTGGGATCTGTTGGAACCACTGTCCAAGTTTGGGAGTCACAGCCCCTAATGCTCCTATTACCACTGGAACCACTTGGAACTTCCACATCTGTTCCTGTTGTTCCTTCAGGCCTTGGTACTTCTTGATCTTCTCATGGTCCTTCTTCCTGATGTTACTGTCAGCTGGGATTGCCACATCTATCACTACTGCTGTTTTCTGCTCCTTATCAACCAC
>JAQQZR010000035.1:1949839-1981465 GCA_030068235.1 Notoglanidium macrostoma | reverse complement strand
CCACATCTATCACTACTGCTGTTTTCTGCTCCTTATCAACCACCACTATGTCTGGTTGGTTGGCCAGCAGCTGCTTAACTGTCTGGAACTTGTAGTTCCACAGGATCTTAGCGCTGGTGTTCTCAACCACTTTCGGTGGTGTCATCGGGACCTGGGAAATTCTAGCTTATACTCGGCACAGATATTTCTGTGCACTATCCCTGCCACTTGGTTATGCCTTTCAGTATATGCTGTTCCAGCTTGCATCTTGCACCCAGATATTATTTGCTGGACAGTTTCAGGGGCATTCTGGTACAGTCTGCACCTTGGGTCCTGTCTACTGTGGTACACCCCTGCCTCTACAGCCTCTGTGCTGTCCTTCAGGCATGCTTTTTCTAGCCACTAGTAGGATTTCCTAATGTCAGTCACTTCCTCTATCTGCCAGTGGTACATACCATGGGGGGACTTGGTCTTCCACTATGCTTTCTCTTCCTCCTCGCCATCCTCTGTCACAGAAGAGATCAGCCACAAGGAGATCAACCAGAGCCAAATATTTCCAGAGGGTCAGACAGGCTCTCACAAGCCAGATAAATGGTAGATATAAGATTCAAGCCATCAACATGTACGCCCCACCAACCATCAGTTACCCAGTTGGAATACCTGAATGCAAAGATACCCATTCTTACCCATAGTTGGATGGCAGTGTACCCTTCTGGGGATCTTTCATGATTAGAATTGTCCTACCTTGTATTAGACTTTGAATAAACTCTCTTACCTGGGGAAAATGATTGTTTAAACAAAATCAGCTCTGTAGCAGCACCTGAAGAAATAGTCCACTGTCCACAGTCAGCTAAAATGCCGTATTCCAGCGACCCTTTCTCAGGGCATTGTAGATCACAGCAGTGTGGGGATGATGTGTTTTGAAAGCTATTGGAAAGATCTTTTTAATTGTTATAATGTGGTTGTGTAACCATATAACCTATAAAACCTATAATGCATGCTGTTTGTTGTGATCCTGAGCTATTGGTCACTTCACAAGTGCAAATGATTCCCAGCAATAGTGCAAGCTCTTCAACAAAGAATGCGATCATGTGAACAGCGTACGCTCTCTATATACGACTCTATGTTTTGCTCAGATTTAGGACCCCTAGTGTCCAAACAGTGCACTTGCATTAGATGCACTATTAATAGAATGCAGAGCGAGTGACACATTTCCACAATGCACTTTGTCACATTTTTGCATCTTTAGTATTTTCGTAAACTGTTTTGTCAAACTGATTTGGTTCTATATCTATCTGCCTCTCTCTCTCTCTCTTGGCTAGGGTATTTTTGTGTTCTCTCTCATGTGGTCAGTGGGTGGCAGCTGCACAGATCCTGGGAGAGTGAAGTTTGATGGTCTGGTGAGAGAGCTGCTCACAGGTGCTCTGACTGAGGAGACACGAGTAAGCCATGGCATCCTGGAGCATATAGAGGCACCTAGCAAGCAGCTCACAGTGGCCTTACCTGCCGAGGGCACTCTCTATGAGTACCGCTTCAACAAAGAGGTCAGCAGTACTGGCATAAAAGGAGCAGCGAGTCAAAGTATGCCTGCTGAGGATGAGTTAAATTCAATTTGAATATCAAAATCCAGATATCAGGAATAATTTTCTTCCAATTTTTTTTTGTTTTGTGGATGTTACCATAACATATATTTGGACAGGAAGAGGTCACTAACTCCTAGGCAACCTTTAGATGTTGGCCATTTTGTATATACAATAACATTATGAAGAGTTGTTCTCTGTCAAGATAAGATCAAGCAGCAGCTGAAAAACCCTGGCTGCAAAAGTATATCTCTGAATCTACAAGTATATTCAATGACATTACAGAAAGTGTAAGAAACTGATTATATCTACCCTTAATGCTCATTCTTGTAAAAGTCTGATAAAGAACAGATTTTCTCATAATTAGCTTTGGTCATGAGCTTTAATTCTGAATAATAAGGCTTCATGCATAACTTGGCCAAATGCAGCAATTTCATACCTCATTACATTCTGGAAGTACGTAAGTGTTTCTGTCAGGATTCGTCCATTGTTTAAACAGACAGATGTAGAAAAGAGCTTCTGCCTCAGATATGTTTCAGAGCTTTTGATTAAACTAATTACTATTCACTGTGTGGTACATGGTAATTGTCAATACGTACAAGGCAGGACAGCTTTAGATGCAGTGAAGTCTATAAATCATTGGGCAATCTAAACAAAATTATGGAAACATTAATTTCAAAGTTATATCTGTTTTAATTATGAAATTAGAGACTTTTTATACTGCGTTCTCGCCTTTCCTGTAGAACAGTTGTCAAAATCAGCTCTAACACATTGCCAAGATGAAAAACAAATATAAAATGCTGTTATAGGACAATAATCAACAGTGGGGATGATATCAGCCCAAAGTTAATTCAAACAGCGGTGTTTTATTTCTCTTATACAACAGTAATTTGCTGATACATTGAATTTTTGCTGTAGAAGCTATAAACCTTCATACCTGTCACTTCAGTCACTTGAAGAAAAAAAATGCAGCTTGTAATAAAAGAAAAAAAAAAAACTTGGAATGTGCCAAGCCTTCACATTACTTCTGACTGAATTAGAAATTCTTTTAAATATATTAAAATAACTTACTACATATAGTCTGTAGAGTTCTGTGACAGAGTACTAAAGCAAAACTTTAAACTTTATCATTGTAATGAAATGAGAAAATTGTGGAGAGGAAAAATCATTATCTAATTAAAACCATCCAATTATAACTATAATTATCCTGTTCGTTATCCAAGCATCTATGAAACGTGTTGGTTTTTGTAATCCAGCACTTCAGGATGGATTCATCTGAACTGCTATTTTCCAGTTTACTTACCAATCACACATGAACACATGAACCCCAATGAGCTGCATTCTAACTAAAGACAGATAGATTTTGAAAAAAACAAGCACTGAGATGAACTCTATTACAGGCTTGGCAGAATACCAGCAGAAACGATAGGAAGGAATGCATGCATTGATTGAAATGAATTTTCATTTTCTTTATGATTAGTTACATTTAGTCGCCTGAATTTCAGGAACTATATAAAGAAAGAAATTTCTAAATTCATATAAACTTAGGATCTGTGTAATAAATTAGAATTACAATCTTAATTGATTTGGGGAAAAAAAGGTAGTCTTTATTCTTCCACTAGGGGGAAAAATAGAGCAATAAACTCAAGGCTTACACTCAGCTACTGACAAAATGTGCTAAAGATACACTATTTTGGCCAAAAGAATGTGGACACTTGACCATCACACCCATATTTGGGTCCCAAATTGTTACAACAAAGCTGGAAGAACACAATTGTATAGAATTGTATAAAATTTGTTTGTTACCCCTGTTCTAGGTTCACTAACTGGAAAAGTAAATTGAAATTCAATTAAAATCAACCTATTTATCATCATTGCATTCTAAACCCAGTATACAGTAGCCTTATAACTACATTTCTGTTCAATCCCATAAAGACTGCACTGTAAATAAAGATTTTAATATGCATTAATAAATAAATAAATGCTTGTTCAACTTTGTGATTCGAATCAGGGTCCGGGCAGATGGGAGCTGTGGACCGAGGAGCTGAAGCAGGCGCCACCGATCCCCAAAGATGTGCAGTTCAATGAGATCATCGTGCCCACGGAGGATACAGTGCGCTACACGGCTCTGATGGAACTGCTCGTCACGCACCAGAAGCCCACCATCTTTGTGGGGCCCACAGGAACCGGGAAGAGCGTGTACATCATAGTAAGTGTGTCTGGAAAAATCTAATACATTCTCAGATAATAATAAAGTGCTCAAAGGACAGGGAAAACAGACAGACTAAACAAGATAAGTGGTGGTGAAGACTACAGCCATTGTGCTTATAATAGTTTATAATGTGAATAAGTTTATTCACAGTTAATTAGTTGAGCTTTCTGAAGTGTGCAATTGCAAGATGTGTATGTGGCACACTCATCACACTCATTCACACCTGATTCCACTCACCACTTCATTCTGAACCCCTTCATTAGCTGAACGAGGTGTACTGCATGCCATAAACACTGTTAAGCTCTTCTGAAACTGATTTAAACACTTGCATCTGTCTTCTTGATGCTAATGTTGATTAAAATTAGTGGAACAAAAAATAGGAAAGATGGCCCCTTTTTCTCTGTAGCACTAATCTATCAGGTCTTTTCTTCCAAAAAAAAAAAAAAGAAAAAGAGAAAAAGAAAAAAAAAAAACTAAGCTTTTAATCAGCCTCTGAGGAACAGCCAAAGGCTGACAGAAATAAACAATTCCTTGCGGGATCTTGTCCACCAGAGACAAATGTAGCGAATGCATTTAGCACCAAGGGGGCTTCTCACTCACGCTCTCAGTACCTCATCGCTGCTGGAGCTAGAGCATGTATCTGTGTGTTGCATGTGTGTGCATGACAGCGGTTTGTGATAAACGAGCCGGCGGGCCAAGACCGACGGCGCCCTGCCGCGCCCTCTTCCTTCGTTCTATCCCTCTAGCTGAGAGTAGGAGTGGAAAACGGCTCCTATTTTTGGCGCAACCAGCTGGAGATCCATCACACTAACAGCCTCATCCATTACCCGCCTCGTTACACTCATATTTTACACAAACGCACACAGGCATACGCACACACACACTCAGCCACAGTACGAGCTCCCTTGTGCTCACTATAGATTAACGGTTACAAGTGCAGGGGCAAAGTACGTCCGGAGGTAGTTTTTCACCAAAGAATGAAACGGAACGTGTTTTATGGTGCGGTTGAGAAGAAGGTGATCAGTCCTCATTTGGAGAGGACTGAGAATGATTCATAGTGTCATAACACTTTTAGCAGCCATTTTGCAACGATTATGTTTACATCCTCCTGAATCAGTAGATACTAAGCATCTGACGCTCACTCCTCCTCGCTCTCTTGTTTACTTTTTACTTTTCTCATCCATTCATTCGCAAGAAACCATGAGCTTTTCAGTAGTATATTTGAAAGTACCCTGTACCAAAGTACCAAAGAGGGGGGAAAAAACCCTCCCAGATGACATTTAACATTCAGGCTGATTTTTTTATTGCCTGCAAATGACTTTAATGGCCACATTGGGAAAGTCGATGTGAAATCATGTCACTTGTCAAATGAGAGTGCTTGGTGCTTTCAGGAATTGTTAAGTGATTTCAATACATGGCGTTTCAGGCTCTGATAAATGTGGGATGTTATCATTTCAAAGCAGAGATGCACAGATTTGCACTTATTGCTTGGTAATTATTTGACCCACAGAAAATTAGACCATTGGTAACTGTGAAGTGTGATTATTACTAATTGTTCATATAAAACCATTCCAGATGCAAGAATTTATATAAGTACTATGCCAGCTGTAGATATTCATGGTATTTTTTCACATTACTGTACTTTAAAAGTCTAACATATTTTAAAGTCTATTTAAAAGTATTCTTTTAATGTCAAATATCCCCCATTAAGATGCCATGTGCTATTTGTCTACTTCCTCTAATCTACAAAATGAACATGTTGACATTTCTCTATATATCTGCAGAACATGTGGTACAAACCCCTCCCGTGAGATTAATTGAAACTTTTTGTTGCTCCACAGGACTTCCTGTTGAAGCGGCTCAACAAGGATACGTACAACCCTCTGCTAATGAACTTTTCAGCGCAAACCTCAGCCTCTCAGACTCAGAACATCATCATGTCCAAGCTGGACAAGAGACGCAAAGGAGTGTTTGGCCCCACACTGGGAAAGAAGATGGTGTGATATTATAATACATTCTACATAGGATATAATATTATAATGAAGATTTTTTTCTATTGTATTTTGAACCACTTGTAGCTTTTATAGTAAGCTTTCCTAATTCTCTGAATCTTTTCCCGGTCAGGTTTCTTTTCAAAATTGTAGCACAAAATATTGATCTCTTTAACAGCATGAATATCTGTGTGTTTCTGCTATAATAGCCTGGGCTTAATAATATGATTAATATTAAATTGTTTCGCTATGGTTGTATTTATTTTACAGGTTTTCCTGTGAACCTAGTATTATTTATTTTTTATTATTTATATGCTCATCATGCCAGAGTCCAATTATGTCTGGGCCACACTAGAGGATAAGCAAATCGATTTTGATCTTGATCTTCCTCTCTTAATGATTGTAGAAGATTTCTCAATTTTAGGCTTATAAATGATTATCTTTCCAGGTTATCTTGTTGTGTGGGGTGTGTAAAATCCAATTCTCAATCTTTTCATGTTCCAGCATGTTTGTTATTTGCGACTCACCTGTAGTATGTGTGTGTGTGTGTGTGTTTGGGGTAGAGTCCAGGTCTCAGGTCTCTGACTCATAAGCATAATCTAAAGGTGTTTTATTCTACAAAAAACCTGCAGTGAAGGAGGTTTGATGACTGAAGGACAATTGTGGCCAAAAAAAGCTATAAAATTTGTCTCAGTTTCATCACTACTAAGGATTGTATAAATATTGTCCAGGCATTAGGATAGGATACTAAAGCACATTATTTTATTGTAACATTTAAGTGTGTTGCTTGAAAAGCTTGAAGGTGTTTTCTGTATAGGTGGTGTTCATGGATGATGTGAATATGCCTGCGAGAGAGACGTATGGTGCTCAGCCTCCTGTGGAGCTTCTGCGCCAATGGCTGGACCACTGGAACTGGTACGACATGAAGGACTGCTCCATGATCAACCTGGTGGACATCCAGCTGATGTGTGCCATGGGGCCTCCTGGTGGGTCTGGCTATCTTACACAGAACATGAATAAACACAATGTTCAATGACTATGTGCCATCATTTATTTGTTTCTTTTTTATTTGGAAATGGAATTCAAAGCACTGCATTCCATTATATTGTCCCTGAAAGGGTTTTGTTTCTCATGGGGACTGAATAATTTTACAAATGAACTCTATAGCTGAACGTAATGGCATGTGTTTCTAATGTAATTTCCAGGTGGTGGGAGAAACCCAGTGACACCCCGTTTCCTCCGTCATTTTAATATGGTAACAATTAACGAATTTGATGAGAAGACAATGTATACAATTTTCTCAAGAATCCTAAACTGGCACTTGACTATACGGTAAATGTCTGTGGTGTACAAGTTATGGTGATTTTACTTTTCTTATCCTTTTAGACCTAAACATGCAGCTGAAGTTCTCTTGTTCTCAGTCATTTTAAGTGTATAATATGAGATCTGGTAAGGGATTGTATGATGAGTAGAATCATGTGTAACAGCTTAAATGGATATTTAGTCCAGAATTCTGAATTTTCTAATAATAAATAACAGCTCGTTGAAGAATGTTAGCAGTAAATGAATATGAACATTCTAACTTGTCCTTAATTAGTGTTTTGGGTGTAGTCTGACATTTACATTATATCCCCCAAATAAATATGTATGCTTGTGCTATTTCTTAGACTTCCCTTTCCTCCAGCATTTGCCAGCCTCACCTCTCAGATAGTGGCTGCAACCCTGGCAGTGTATCAGGAGGCCACTAAGAACTTGCTGCCTACCCCAGCCAAGTCTCATTATCTCTTCAACCTGCGGGATTTCTCCCGTGTCATCCAGGGCATTTGCTTATCTTGCCCGGAGACTGCAGATGACCCTAAAGCTATCAAACGCTTGTGGGTGCATGAGGTAGGAGTGATGAAAACAAAATGTAGTTTGTGAGCAACCTATTTGTTGGAGTATACTGGAGGCTTGTTCTCAGATATTGAGAGAACTCAGAGAGTTCTGATATAGTACCCATATTGTCTCAGGTGCAAAGAGTTTATTACGACCGCTTGGTTCACCCATCAGACTGCACCTGGATGGTGGACTTCTTGCAGGAGGTCTGCAATTCACACCTAAAGGAGGACTTCCATCAGCTCTTCAAGCACCTGGACTTTGATTCTGATGGATGTGTGACAGAAGATGACTTGCGCAGCCTCATGTTCTGTGATTTCCATGACCTCAAGGGTGAAGACCGCAACTACCGTGAGGTTGGTGACCTTGATCAGCTAGGCCATGTGGTGGAGGTCCATCTAGAGGAGTTTAACAACATCAGCAAATCACCCATGAACCTTGTGCTTTTCCGATTTGCCATTGAGCATGTCTGCAGGATCTCACGTATCCTAAAACAGCCACGGGGTCATGCGCTCCTGGTCGGTGTTGGAGGAAGCGGTCGGCAGTCCTTGACTCGCCTGGCTGCTCACATGGCTGAAGCTGAGCTTTTCCAGGTGGAGATCTCCAGGAGTTATGGGATGACAGAATGGCGTGATGATCTAAAACTCATTATGCGCAAATCAACATTCGGCGATACCCATGGTGTCTTCCTCTTCACTGACATGCAGATAAAGATGGAGTCATTCCTTGAAGATGTTAGCAATTTGCTCAACACAGGTGAAGTTCCTAACCTCTTTGCCGTGGATGAGAAGCAGGAGATCTGTGAACGTATGCGGGTCCTGGATCGCCAGCGGGAGCGGGAGAAGCAGACAGATGGAAGTCCTCTGACATTGTTCAACATGTTCGTAGAACGCTGTCGTAGTCAGTTGCATGTCGTGCTGGCTATGAGTCCAATAGGGGACGCCTTCCGAGGCCGTCTGCGACGTTTCCCTGCACTTATCAACTGCTGCACTATAGACTGGTTCCAGGTCAGTGTTAATTTGTTTTGTAAGGGACTATTGAATGCACCATTTATAGCTGTGGTTTTGTAGCTAAATTAGGTGCACTGTAGTCTTACTATTGTTAGTTGAAGTAAAAGGTTTTAATGGTGCAAACATTGCTAAATCATCAGATCATATGCACTATATGGCCAAAAGTATTCAGACTCCTGACCATTACACCATTACATTATATGTGGTTCTTCCGCAAAATGTTGCCACAAAGTTGGAAGCACACAGTTGTTTAGAATGTGTTTGTATGCTGAAGCATTCCAATTTCCCTTCACTGGAATTAAGAGACCCAAACCTGTTTCAGCATGACAATGCCCCCATGCACAAGGCGACCTCCACAAAGACAGGGTTTGCCAAATTAGTAGTAGAAGAACTTGAGTGGCCTGAACAGAGTCCTGACCTCAACCCCACTGAACAGCTCTAGGATGAACTGGAATGCAGACTGTGCCCCAGACCTCATCTCTCAACATCAGCTCCTGACTTCACTAATGCACTTGTGGCTAAATAGGCAAATCCCCCCCATCTTTCTAGTGGAAAGCCTAGGAAAGTGTAGGTTAACCTAACCTCTGCTAGGTTGTAAGATAGCAGAGGGGACTAAATCTAGAATGGGATGTTCAATCATATAGGCATGAAATGGTCATGTGTCCACAAACCTTTGGTTTTCATAGTGCATGTGATCACCTGTTGCCAGCATTCGCCCGATTTCTTGTATTTTCCCCTCAAGAGTTGGCCCGATGATGCTCTTCAGGCTGTGGCATCTCGGTTCCTGGAGGACATTGAGATGATGGATGATGCTCGTGCTGGTTGCATAGACATGTGCCAGAGCTTCCACACCTCCACCATCAATCTCTCGGCACGCTATCTGGCTGAACTGCAGCGCCACAACTACGTCACCCCGACCTCCTACCTGGAGCTCATCTCCACTTTCAAAGTCCTGCTGGAGTGCAAGAGAACGTAAGGGTCTTTCTCCATGACCATGAGAGATTGTTGTTAAGTATGGTGCACTCTTATAAATTTTGGCTGATGGAAAATGTTTTGAAATTTATATTACTATGATAAAATGTCATCCTCCCCTCCCCAGTGAAGTGATAAAGCTAAAACAGCGTTATGAGGTTGGTCTGGAAAAACTGAACTCTGCCGCTGCTCAAGTAGCCACCATGCAAGTGAAGCTGGAGGCACTTCAGCCTCAGCTCCATGCGACCAGCATAGAGGTAGATGAGATGATGGTGATAATTGAGCGCGAGTCTGTGGAGGTGGCCAAAACAGAGAAAGTGGTTCTCATGGATGAGGCAGAGGCAAATGAACAGGCCATGGCTGCCAAGGCCATCAAAGATGAGTGTGATGCTGACTTGGCTGTTGCTCTGCCCATCCTGGAGTCAGCTTTGGCTGCACTTGATACACTTACCCCACAGGCAAGAAAACACGCATACTTGCACACACAGAAATGTAATATAACTACCTTTTGCATCAAATGTACTTTGCTACCACATCCTACAACTTTGTTGGCCTCTCTGTAGGACATTACAGTGGTGAAGTCCATGAAGAGCCCTCCAGCTGGAGTCAAACTCGTGATGGAGGCCATTTGTATTCTGAAAGGCATAAAACCAGACCGTATCCCTGATCCTTCTGGCTCAGGCAAAAAGATTGAGGACTTCTGGGGCCCAGCCAAGAAGCTTCTAGGTGACATGAAGTTCCTGCAGAGTCTGCATGAGTATAACAAAGACAACATTTCACCCGCTTACATGACTATCATCCGCAACAAATACATCACCAACCCAGATTTTAAACCTGACAAGATCCGGACGGCCTCCACTGCAGCCGAGGGGCTCTGCAAGTGGGTCTGTGCTATGGACTCTTACGACAGGTGAGTTTGTATAACATGAATGGATGAATAACCATCCTAAATCATACCACTAAATGAATGATCCCTAGGCAGTTGGCATTGTTCGATCAATCCCTAGAGCCGGACATGTTTGAAAAGTTTATAGTGAAATAAATCTTTATATTCTCTCTCAGTGTTGCAAAAGTTGTGGCCCCTAAGAAAGAGAAACTGGCTCAAGCAGAAGCTAAGCTGAAGGTAGCCACAGAGAGTCTCCAAAAGAAGCAGGCAGATCTAAAGGCGGTCCAGGACAAACTGGCCAAACTTCAGGAGAGACTGGAGACCAACAAGAAAGAGAAAGCCAACCTGGAAAATGAGGTTAGTCATGATAATGATAATAAGGTGTTATGTGACAGTAATAGCATTTTAACATCAATGGGCCACTCGTGAAAAGAACGTTAAGAGTCTATGCAGTAATCTATGTAGTATTGTAATCTAAACATGAAGTATGTACTATAAATGTACAGACTAGTTTTTAGAAGCCATTTATTACTAAGTGCAGAGGCCTGACCACTGGATTTTTCATGTTCTATTCTTTCATCTTCGGTAAGCACTTCATCCTGGTCAGAGTCACAGCGGGTCACAAGAACACACCTATATTGTTAAACAATACAAAATCTTCCTCGGTTATTGGCATTGATAAATCTATTGCTTTGCTTCTGTGACATTTCTCATTGTTGGATGCATAAATCTATCCAGTGTGGGTGTGTGGAACTTTTTTCCTTTTTGCCTTTTAGAACAAACATTCCAAGAGACAAAACACAATCAGTCTTTAACTGATTATAAATTCTGCCCCTTTTGATGATCTTTTTGTGTGGGCTTTGTTTACATCTTTCGTTTTTGAAAACTTTACTTAGTGGTTTTATCTTCAAATGTCTTGAAAAGCCCTATGGCTTTGCCTTTGTGTGCACTTTTCTTCAGTGCATCATGCTGTTCCTGCTTTGAAGTTGGAAAAGTGAAGCTCTCGTTTCTAAACCCACCCTCTGTGTACACACAGAAGCATAAACACTCCCCACACACACCCAAACACACCACTCTGATTTGTTTATGGGACCTGGCTGTCAGTTTTTTTTTGGTTAAACACACCACAAGGGCCCTTCTGTCTTTTTATGCCCTATTTCACTACCTTTCATGTTTTGTCTTCTTTTCTTTCTCTTGTCTCTTCTGTCGGTTTCTTTATTTATTTTTCAGGCTGTCTGTTTTCCCTGTTCAATGGAGAAAATTGTTTATGCCATGCTCCCCCAAGCATATCGAGCATCACATGCACAGGGGCGACGTCTAACTCTTCCCCAAATGCTACCTTTTGAGAAACATTTCCTTTTTAATTCTCAGCTTTCCTTCTTGTGTTCAGGAATTTTTGTACGTGTGACGTTGGAGGAAAAAAAAGTTTCGGCCACGGAGAGATGTAATAGTCAGTTGTTTGTAAAAATCTTAATACTGGATATGAATTTAATTCATTTAATTAATGCCTCTGTGCCCGGAATAAACAAAACCTCCATGTTTGTTGCTTCTGTTAAAGGATACAATGTTACTACATTGTACAAATTTAGACCAAATGATGTGAACTAACCATTTGTGATAGGTGGAGCTGTGCAGTAAGAAGCTGGAGAGAGCAGAACAGCTGATTGGTGGTTTGGGAGGAGAAAAGACGCGCTGGAGCGAGACGGCATTGAACCTGGGAGAACTGTACACTAATTTAACCGGAGATATTCTCATCTCAGCTGCGATAGTAGCCTACCTGGGGGCTTTCACATCTAGTTATAGACAGGTACACACACACACAGACACACACGTGGGATGTCGCAAAAGTATATTTGAAAAAATAGAGAAATATACATTCATTCATCTTCAGTAAGCACTTTATCCTGGTGGATTTTGAAGTCTATCTTGGGAAAGTCTATCTTTATTATAGGGAGAGCAGTCTTACTTCATGTTTTTGCGAGGTAGGATGAAACCAGTGAACCCAGAGGAAACCCATGTGAGCACAGTAAGAACATGCAAAACACCACACCAATAGTTACCTTCACTCAGGCGTGAAGCAGAGACCATGGAGCTGTGAGCCAGCAATACCTGCTTTGCCTCTGTGGTGCCGATAAATGTATAAATGTGTTACAAAAAATAAATTGAGGGACTAGACCGTGTAAGCACTTTGCTAAATACGGTCGCTCTTATTTTAGATCAAATCAGACTTTATGAAAACAATCCTTCACTTCCTTGGAGTAAGTGCTTAAAAGTTTCTTTCACTCAAAAATAGCCCAAACTTTAGTATCCATAAAGCAAATTCTTCTGCGTCTTTTAGTTTTTCAAACGTATGCTCCATTCGGTGTAAGAATATTTACTCATGGGAACTCACAAAATCTGCCCTCAATTTCAAAGCGTTCGGGTTATTATTATTGTGGAGACATTGCAATGAAAGTAAAACATCCCTTTCTCGCTTTCTCTCTCTATCTCACATGCACACTCACACACAGCACGTGCACACATTTGTCAGGCAACATATTCCAAACGTGCGACAACCCAGCCTGGTTCTCCATTTCATTTCCGTCTCTAAGCGCCTTGTTTGATGTGACCCAGGTGGCACAGGCATCACATTTCTAAATATTTAACTTAATCATTTTTTATGAGACACACGAGGAGAGATATTAAAATGCCTTTGCAGTCTCTTTGTCATTATTGGCACACGCGCCTATGAAAAATGAATGAACCCAGGGAAAATATTTGGAAGCTGCAAGATAATGTTGTGAACTTAGAGTAGTGACTGGGGGAACAGGAGCACTTTAAATTCATTGTATTCCCGCAGACGCTCCTGCTATAAGAGACACAGAAGCATATTATGCTTGTGTGTATAAAGCAATTATTGTAAATAATAATAATAATAATAATAAAGTCAACCAACCAGCTCAGCTATAAGATATCACTGGGATATGCTATGCTTTTTTGTTCTTATCATGTTTTTAAAAAGTTATGCTGCCATTTTTAAACCTGCAGGCAGATTCTTAAGGGGAAAAAATTATTTAATTAGTTTTACTGTACCGTTGCTATCTTTACACCAGGAGAGTTTGAGGTATGTGCTCATTCTTTCTTAGAAAAAGTGCTTAGTATAACTCGTGCCTTTTCAAGCTGGGTTCAATTTTGAGATATGTGGGAGTGATATCAAATATACACAAGCAATATTCTTAACAGCTTGGAACAAGATATCCTGCTGTCAGAACCCACAGAAAAATGTAGTTCATAGAAGAGAGGTAATATTGTAGCCATCACTGTTGCTTAAAGATTATGCGTGCTTTCATTTGAAACAAAACTCTCCAACCAAGATTAAAGCAGGAATTAGTATGCATGGGATTGGCACTACCTGTGATGGACTGACATTCCGTCTAGGGCGAATTCCTGCATCGTGCCCCGTGTTTTCAGGATTGGCTCAGGTTTCACTATAACCCTGACCGGGAGAAAACACTTACTGAAGATGATTAAATGAATGAATAAGATTGGTACTTTAAATGGGTCAGATTTGAAAACCTTGGATGACTTTCTTTATACTTGAGCTCTAAATGACTACCAAATAATATCAAATGAGAATCTTTTTATTTCATTCATGTTCAACGTCTTTGTCCTTTGACTACTTCTTTCGTTTTGCCAGTTCATGATTGGAGTCCCAATTTTTCTTTTAATTAATGGATTTAAGGATGCTCCATAAGTTTGACGGTTAGTAAATTTTTATAAAAAGACCAACCATGGATGAAGGCAATTTTACACAACTCTTACAATGAGGTTTCATTAGGAGAACTGTCTGTGTATGTGCATGTGTAGAGTGCTACAGAAGAATGGATTGAGCTGTGTAAGGCCAGAGCGATCCCCTGCTCCAAGAACGTGTCTCTGATGCTCTCTCTGGGAGAGCCGGTGAAAATCAGAAGCTGGACCATTGCTGGCCTTCCATCAGATAGTTTCTCCATTGATAACGCCATCATCATCTCGTATGTATTTCCAGACATCCAGGAAATGTTGTCATGTTCGATCATTTGTTTGTGTAGTATTGCACTTTCTGTTTTCAGCACCGGTGTGAAATATATTTAAAGTGTAAATACCATGAATATGAATTTAAACCTCCAAAGTCAAAATGGAGGACAAACTGGAGAAGCTTATGCTGTGTGTGTCAGGCTTTTCAGACACCACAAAGTACCATGATCTTGCAAAAAAAAAAAAAAAAAAAATGCATAATGCAAAGTTAAAAAAGTTTTTTCTGTTTACTGAAATACATGTTCTTGAGATAGCAAGTACTTGAGGTACTACGTAGCTTTATTTCTCCTACTCTCTACTTTTTAAAATAGTTCTTACATCTAGGACGCTTGTCATGTGAAAGACTAAGCAGCACGTCAAGCCTATGCTGACTGTAGCATTGACGCCCCAACACTAGTCATCTGTAAGAAGCCTAACAGTTAGCTAACCTACACTATGAAGAACTTAACAATAGCAAACACTATCACTAGCACAATCTAAAAATCAAACAATCTAACAGGCAAACAAGCAGGCAAACATTAGTCAATTGTCTAACACAAGGGCTCCAGTGTGCTGCTTTTAAAACCAAAAGTCCCCCCGTTTGGCGAGGTCTCCATGTTCCCATTGGTCAGTTCAGGTCTGACAGGTAATGATGACTGACAGATGGATCTCCCTGTAGAGGGACAGCCAGAGAGGGACGCACAAATATACAGGGCTATGTTTATCATAAACAGTGTTGTGTCGAACCCCTTGTTGTGTTCATGGCAGTTGAGAAGGCCATTCTTGGCATTCACGCCGTTTTCAGATTGAACCCGTCGCAAGAGATGTTTATTTAGGATTTTCTTTTCTTTTTCGGAGTCTCCAGTGTCAGTATTTTGTAGCAGATATTGGAATTTGTCACCTGGATTACGGATAAAACTGGGAAGTGTGTGTTAAACTGAGGCTAATGTTAGCTACATGTTGTTCAGCTAGCATGTACAGAGACACAGTGGCTAGATAATAGCAAATAGCCTCACTCATTAAAATCTGTCTTCCAAAATTTCCAAATAATTTGGTGGTATGACTTATGGAACATATAGATGTTTTGTTTATTTTATTTTATTGCTATAAAATTCACATAAATGTACAGTGTTTATGAGATGCGAGTCATTTTGTGATCTACAGTATATTGTTGCAGCAAATTGGGTGTTACATTACATTACATTGTATTGTAGCATAAACTGGGTATATTCCAAGTTGATCCACAATTTACGTCCAATAATTCTGAGATAAATGATAAACTATGGCTTCCGTATAAAGTCCTGTTGCCTGAGTGAGGTTCCATTGAAACTTATATATATGTTTTTATAAAAGGACAGTACTTACCAGCTTTACTTCACTATACAGGATTTGACAGGGCAATAGCTGATGGTATTTTTAGGAAGCAATATAATTCTGTTTAAGCGTCTATGTGACAATATTTGGAAGAAAAAAAAATCTTGCCACTGCTTGCAGTGTGTAATATTGAGAAGTGAATTATGTTTGTGGGGTGAGGAAAGATTAGAGAAATGTTATTCTTGAGAAATAACGCAGTCACACCCTGGAGACGATATGTCCTCAAAATAGAAAATATTTGCACTGTACGAGTGAGACAGTGTTCTTGATGTTGTTGAAGGTGACTGATGATAAATGCGCAGGAAAAATAATTCGGTTGAATTTCAAATTATAAAACGGCTCTCTTGTTCTCTGTCCTAATCTTAATCATGTGTACTGTACCTACTGCTCATCACACATTCCTCAAACACTTCTTCTTAAATATTAACTTATTAAATTCAAAGGAGCTGCTAGTAGTTCCCAACTCTCATAACTTTCACATATTATAAGACACATGAGATCATTTGAAAGCTAAAACTCTGTTCTGCTCAAACTGATCCTTTCCTAAGCATGTAAATTCAGATAAAAACAAAAAAAAAATTAAAATCAAGCCTTATACATAACCATTTTGTTTCACATTCTCGTTATTAACTTGCAGTCATATATGTTGAGGACCATGTTGAGGATTCCTTACATGTGAGTGTTCTACCCATGCATGTTCCTTAAATTCCTTAAGAATAATGTCATACGAGAAACAACTGACAAGTTGGCAAATGCAATTTTTTATTTATTTATGTTTATAATTAATAGTAGATATTTCCTTACATTTGACTTTCCTTCATGAGCTGCTCATAATTTCTTCTCAATATTTCCTGCATGATACTCTGATGCTGCTTGCATGTTCTGTGTAAATGAGAAAAGACACTGCTGCTAATATGCCCGTCAGCCTTGACTATTCTTAATGTTTCAAAATGAGTTGGATTATGCACCCAATCCTTTACATAGGATTTATGAAGAAAGGAAGGGTGTGTCTTGCATGAAAATATTCTTTAGAATGTTATTTACAAGGTCCTGAAGTGTTCCGTACTTGTTTGTCAAACATCCCTCCTCTGCAGGAACGCGAGGCGTTGGCCTCTGATGATCGACCCACAGGGCCAAGCAAACAAGTGGGTAAAGAACATGGAAAAGGCCAACAGCCTGCACGTTATCAAGCTGAGCGACAGCGACTTTGTGAGAACGCTGGAGAACTGCATTCAGTTCGGCACGCCAGGTGATTTGCCTCATATTTGGAATATATAAGACTGTAATGATACAAACTGCATTGTACTTTAACTACTGTGGTGCAGTAATTATAGTATTTTCTATGTATTTTTTTCAAAGATGTGGCAAAAGTATCAGTGAACCACCTTCTGTTTCGGTGAGGTATTAATATAAGACCGCATCCATGTAAATTGCCAGTTCAATTCACCCCAGTGTTGGTTAATTTCCTATAACTGCACACACCCAGAGTGCTTTAGCCACTTACACAAGAGCAACTTGACAAAAATTACACATCTTTCTTTGTTAAAGAACAGCACATGATCATTTTGTCTATTATAGGTACGTACGCCATATAGCCAAAAGTTTGTGCACCCCGACCATCACATCAAAAATGTGCTTGTTGGATATCATATTCCACATTTAGTCTTCCTTTGCTGCTATCATAATCTCCATTCTTCTGGGAGGACTTTTCACTGGATTTTGGATCGTGGCTGTGGGGATTTGTGTTCATTCAGCTACAAGACCATTAGTGTGGCCAGGCACCGATGTTGGGATGCAGTTGGTGTTCCAGTTCATCCCAAAGCTGTTTGGTGGGGTTGAGGTCAGGGCTCTGTGTAGGACACTCAAGTTCTTCCACTCCAAACTTGGCAAACCATGTGTTTATGGAGATCGCTGTGTGCACATGGGTATTGTCATGCTGTAACAGGTTTGGACCTCTTAGGTGCAGTGAAGGGAAATTGTAATTCTACAGCATTCAAAATATGCTACCAACTTTGTAGGAAAGGTTTGGGAAAGAACTACACATGGGTGTGATGTTAAGGGGTTCCACATACTTTTGGCCTTAGTGTATAATTTTGTGCGATCCCTGGAATTGTCCCCCTGGAAATGTGTGTGAGTCCATCGTGGACTGCAATGGACCGGTGCCTCATCCAGAGTGTATTCCTGCCTCAGCGTTCCCAGGATATGCTCTGGATCCATCACCACCCTGACCAGGCTAAAGTGGATACTGAAGATGAACGAATGAATAAATAAATATTATTTAGGCTGTTTATTTTTAAAGAATGTTTAATGATGCAAACCACCATACAAGCCCCTGGAAATCAGTGCTGTTGTACTGAATATCAGCTGAGATCAGCTAACTCACATTTCAGACATAACATGGCCAGATAATTTGTTTGTTTCTGCTCCATCAATGGAATAATTTTCCCAATGAAGTCACAGCTGGATAGAGCGATGTATGTTGCCATGGCAATGCATATACTGATCCACCAACTGTAGTAAGCGTAGTAACAGTTTCAGTGTAATGAATTATTACAGACAGGGAGAGTAATGCAAACAGTGAAATGTACCAGTGTGGTTTTATTAAATATTGGCACTCTTGAAATGCTGTTTGTCCAATCAAATTACTGGACTGGAACTAACTGTCATATACCTAACAGCATCTACCTGTGTATATTAATGAACTATCAGAGCTGTACTACTATAAAAAAAGAAAACACTTTATATTATATTTCAAATATCATTTGCAAACTTTGTACCATGTCGAGCTTTCTTATATAACCAAAGCACACTTTATCCCATCCCTGTCCTTTCTTATGTACTCCAAATAGCTTCTTCTTGCTGCATAGTCTGATCTTTTCCAGCAATTCTGCTATATAACTTGACGTTACACCGCAGGTGTAATACTATCCCCCTCTCCCCAGGGGTCTCTCTTCACCAGGAAACAAACTCAAAGCGTGAGCTGAAACAACAGAGCAATATTCACGTTCCCACCTCTGGGCGATGAAAATCTTGCTTATTTCCAGATTGCAGGCTGCCTACAAGCAGCATTTGCGCATTATTTTTGCATGTCTGATCCTCCAGGGCAGCTCAAAGGTGGGCACGAAACCCAATCTGACTTTGTGATCGTCTTCCCCGCCTGTCAGCCCTTTCCCTGGGAGGAAAGACTGAAGAAAGAAAAAAAAAGAATAGGCCAGACGGCTCCGTTTATGTTTGAATGATTCCCTCAGTATTCACTGTTTTTAGCCCTGATGATGAGAAGCACTGCTTTAATTCCCACCTCAGCAGCCCTGTATGGCCTTTGAGTAAATAGGTGTTATTGTGAGTTATGGAGCTTTTTTGTCAGTTGTTTGAGCAGAAATAAATAGGGGTTTTACACAGTGAACTCAACTTGGTATGAAAGAGAGTGAGAGGTATGGATAACTCAAAAACATCAGGATGTCAAAATGAGGGACACAAGACAAAGCACGCATAATACACACAGTGGGCCTCATTTATCAAGTCGGATATGAACGGATTTATTCATAAATCATTCATACGGGCCTTTACAAAAGAAATTTGATATTCATGAAAATTCTGTAAATTTGGAAAACCATTTACATTCTCCTGGTTGTGTTTAAATTTGCACATAAGAAGACTAACTCATGTAAATCTTGACACGATCGACTTCAAATCACGTAATCTGCATGGATATTTTTGCATGCAAAGTACACAGAATATACTATCAAGTTAAAATTGCTTATTTCTATTCAGTTTAATCATTTAGTAGACACTCTTATCCAGAGTGATTTATACAAGTATATAAAAAAAACCTAATAATTTAATTATGACAAAAGAAATGGTGCTATATTGACCGGCTGCGGAGATGTAAACCTTAAACAAATGCTTCAGTTGATAAAATATTTAGTGCTTGCTTATTATTATTATTTTTATTATATATTATTCAATATATATTTTTAGTTTGGTTTGGCTTAAACAAACACTTTAGACAAACTCGAGTTTACTAAAAATTTTCATAATGGATGTGATTCACATATTTTT
The DNA here is from genome assembly GCA_030068235.1 of Notoglanidium macrostoma. Lineage (NCBI taxonomy): Eukaryota > Metazoa > Chordata > Actinopteri > Siluriformes > Auchenoglanididae > Notoglanidium > Notoglanidium macrostoma. The sequence goes on along the minus strand of JAQQZR010000035.1, from coordinate 1,961,495 downwards.
TGCATAAGGATTTCTGTAGCTATTGAAAGAAAAAAACTAGATATGTATTGTTTCAGGTTAGCTAATCAAATTTGAGGTCCAATTAAAAAAATTATTAAATAATTCACAAATATTTAATTACTATTTGTGAATAATCTGATGTCTGTTTATGATATAACAAGACTGTTAGAGTAAATGGGGAAAAGCAGTGGAATGAAACAAACATCTCAAACATAATGAGGACGTGTATAGTGTAAATGGCATGGTTTTACTTGAGTTCTGTTAAAGATACTGTTTACAGCAGGACTGTCACACGATGACATCTAATTTCAGTCTCACCAAAAAATGTCGATTTGTCTTCCAGTGCTGCTGGAAAATGTGGGTGAGGAGCTGGACCCCATTCTGGAGCCTCTGCTGCTGAAGCAGACGTTTAAGCAGGGCGGGAGTGTGTGTATCCGACTGGGAGACTCCACCTTAGAGTACGCCTCGGACTTCCGTTTCTACATCACCACCAAGCTACGCAACCCACACTATCTGCCAGAGACTTCAGTCAAGGTGGGGCTGAAACACACACAACGCAAATTTGTATATTGCCACGCAGCAGATCCCAGGATACACTTTTATTCAGGGGGAGACAGAAATATAAAGCACAGCACAACATGTTCTGATTCACACACACACTCACACACACACACAGGGTGTTGTTTCTGTGCTTCCCCATCCCTCCTGTCCAAACACAGATAGCTCTGATTTAATCTTGTGATGAAAGGCTGCCCTCTGCAAACTAGAATATAGCATTAGAGAAAAAAGACTGCACAAGTGCTGAAAGTAACTTAAGGCCAAGGTACTGCTATTTGCCCCCTCTTTGCCATCCACTAGATTAAAGAGAACAGATCATTGTTGCAGATCATAATAGCGGCTTTCACTGCTTTCAAAGCCGTGCCGATTGTTTGGGTCTCTAACATCTAAAGCCGATATCTCCGTCTCATACATGTGTCTAGCAAAGACTTGTGGCTGACAACAGCAGGATGCATTACCAAGAGCTGGGTTTGTTTCAAGAATTATAAAAAGCTAACTTACCTGTCTCAAAAAAATAAATAAATAAAAAAATAAAAAAAATAAAATATATATATATTGTTCAGTGTTTGCAGAACTGAAGTGCTCTCTCATGCTACAGTTTCTCTGCATGCTCACATCATCATCCATACTTGCAAATATCTTCACACGCACCCAATTCATGCCATTTTTTAAGGACCGTGATCTGTGCTCTGGCGTTTAAACACCATGAAGAGGGTTCATCAGGTTACTTGTATTGTAGGATGATACTATTCCCTGAGGGAGCACAGTTTGTTGTCTGTTTTCATTAATCAGACATTGGTATAGGTATCATTTTTACGAGCGAATGGATCGGACAAATATGCATGCTTTGCTTATGATTATAGTTGGGGTGTTTTACCACAAAATGAGCCCAAAACCATGTCCGAAATGTATCCCTCACCAAACCATTTTACAGTAAATCAACCTATAAACATGCCTGACAACTATCTGGTTCTATGCATTCATTTCAGTTTTCATGCCAAAGTTTATAGCTGATTTTCTCCCGACTTAGTAGCTTAACCATTTTTGCTAATTTCTCTGGATTGGCGTCACCAAATTTAACAAATCCCCCTTTTATTTTAAAGACAATTACCTGTACTTTTAGAATATCCAATAAAACAACTTTAGATTTTTTTTGACCAATTGGCCTCATTTCGTGGTGTTGTCTATGAAACAAGCTATTATCACTTGAAACTATAAACAGTCGCCAGGTTTTGCTTTCTCTCTCATTGGAGACTCCTTCTATAAATATAACACATTTTTAAATCCGTTTTATTATTAGATTTAGATTATATGGAGTGCCTGCTACACAAGTCCCTGCGAACGAGTTGTATATAAATGATAGAAATGATAACGTATTAGAACGAGCACATTAATATAAGCATGTACTCTCGAACCAGATTTAATCACTCATTATTAATAAGTCAAGGTTGTTTTTGTTAACAGGTAATTAATGGGTCAGGGGAACGCAAACAGCATATTAGGCAGGTGGTCGTAATGTTTTGACTCATCGGTGTGTTAGAAACGTGTGGTTCATTTGAATGAGATGTATTAAATGAAACATGTGCACAATCGAGATATTTTATACACAGATTTCTCCAGTGAAACAGCATCACCATTCTAGTAGTTCTGAAACTACTGATTATTCAGTAGTGGACTGTGCAGAAAGCAGAAAGGATAACTAGCAGAAATTGCTGTAGATAAACCCAAATGGTGCGAGGCATTAACTTTGGACGTTTGTAATGAAGCCCCATGCAAGATCATGCTGATCTATTTCGCATAATTTCTGCGTGTTCACGTCTGAGGCAGCAACACACAGCTGCAGGGAACAGGTGTGTGTATATGTGTGTGTTTGTGTGTGTGAGTATGCGTGTGTATGTGCGCCGCTAATAAATTAGCTTCTCCCCAGCAAACAGATGCAGAGATATTTCATGCAGTGAGCTGTCTCTGTCTTCATCTGTCATGAATAATAAGCCCTAGAACATCAGATGTGCTCAAATATGCATTCCCATAGCCCATATTCCCATAGATATGCAAGATTTTCTATTTCTAAATAAAGGGGCATCAAGAATCTTTGAAAACGCTTCTTGAATCATTCTCTTTGTGAGTATTAACATCCCAACATCCTTCCCCACTGAAAGGGATTATGAAGCTTCTATGTGTCCTCTTTGCTAAGAGTTGTAGTTTGCCAGAAGCCAAGATGAGATCTTACAAATCTCTGTATTGTATATTCAGTGCCAATTGAATTTATTTTTTAATGCTTTTTTATAGCACTATTTCTTTTTCAGCATGAGAGGAAACTAACAGTCACAAAGCAAGAATGAAGCTTTACATCATCTTCAGCTTTCGAGCTGCTGTAACTATTCAGTCTTGACGGATGCCCGCCTCACGCGTCATGTTTTAAGGCCCTGCCAGTAAAAAATAGTGAAAAATATCGACGACAAAGCCAAAACGCTCCTGAAACGAGAGTTAATCATGAACATTGTGTGTGGCATTATTTCACTGAACAGGCATTGAGTCAAGCACCTTGTCCTCTTTCACAACTGGAATCTATTGCATACACTCTAGCAGCTGCAAAAATAAATAAAAAAGAAATAATAAAAAGAAAAGAGTAACAAGTAATTTCAAGTTTGGAAGGAAGATGGACATTTTAAAGCAAAATGATACGTGGTAAAAATTTGCAACTTGTTAAGTGTATGTTTTGCAAAGATCGATAAAAAAAAAAAACTACTGAAACTAATATTAGCTAGATGTTACACAATCAACCCATGCTAATTTTTGCAATGCACATATATATATTTAGCATACACTATATGCCCAAAAGTATGTGGCTACCTGCCCATCACATTTGTGAGCCTTCACCAAAATGCTGACACAAACTTGGAAGCGCACTGTTGAAGAATGAATAAATACTTTGTCCAAAAGAAGGGTCTATTCTGAATGAAAATCTGTGCATGTGCATATTTATTTTAAATATGATAACTCTGCACACTGTGCGTGAAAACACTTTTCACTTTTAAACCAATTTTCTGAGATACAGTGACTAGTTCATGCACTGGCCTTCTAAACGTTCCAGAATCCAATGCTTTTACTATGTGATATGATTGTAATGTTTGGTGCTTTTGTACACAGGAAAAGAAATACGTATTGCATGACACCAAACATGAACAGCATAAACATAATTTAACATATGTATTCTGCTAAGGAATTGTTCTGTGACAGTAAATTGTCCCAATTCTCTCTGGATGTTTAGGTAACACTTCTGAACTTCATGATCACGTCTGAGGGAATGCAAGACCAACTGCTTGGTATAGTGGTGGCTAGAGAAAGGCCAGACCTTGAAGAGAAGAAACAAGCCCTCATCCTTCAAGGAGCGGAAAACAAGAGGTATGACCGTAGAGAACCTTTATTTCCCCTTAGCCCTATTATTTCTATATTTGGTACCAGTTGTTATGTGGAAGTTTCTGTGAAAGCGTTTGCGCTCAATTGAACTGCGAGCAGTTTAGGACAGCAAATGTGGATAATCTACATGTTTTGCTGCTTGTGTTTAACTCATGAAGCTACTTAAGATTATACCAGTATTAACAAATCAGCTTGATGAAATGATGAGACAAAAAGGAGACAAAAAACAAAAGTTTTGGCAAAGCAGGAACAAACGCTACGCAAAATCTGATCATCTAAAGAGAGATATTTTTTTGTCATTGTAAAGGGACAGTGATAGCAAACGTTAAAGTTTGACTCCATGGTGTGTTCCTTGACGTTCCTTCTACAGCCATGATTGACAATTTCTTGACCCTCGCCCCCGACGACACACAAAGACATGAATGATAATTGGTAGACAAACTTGTAGTGTTGTCTAATCTGACAGGGTGACCATTGTGAAAAACAAAAATATCGTGAAGTCTGATACCGGCATTACAGTGTCTAAGGGTCTTGCCTGCTAGACATCCCTGATAATTCCTTCCTCATCCTGCAGGCAACTTCAGGAGATCGAAGACAAGATCCTAGAAGTACTTTCCGAGTCCAAAGAGAACATCCTGGAGGACGAGGCAGCTGTCCAGATTCTTTCCTCCTCCAAAGTGCTGGCCAACGAAATCTCGGAGAGGCAGGCTGTGGCTGAGGTGACGGAGAGAAAGATTGATGAAACACGTATGGGATACACACCCATTGCAGTCCATTCTGCCATTTTATTCTTCTCCATTGCTGACCTGGCCAACATCGAACCTATGTACCAGTACTCACTTGGCTGGTTCATCAATCTGTTCATCTTATCCATCGACAACTCGGACAAGAGCGAGGATCTGGAGCAGAGGTGTGAAGCTACATCAGTTTTTTTGTAGAAATTTTGTGTATTTTATGAATATGCTTTGTGTAATAAGTCATTGTGTAGGAGGTTCATCTGTTACCTTTTCATTTTCATTTGTTATCTACATATTAAATCCATCAAGAGTCTGAAAAGTGCAGCAGAGTCGATTGTTCAGCATGCTTCTCTAAGCCTTTTGAGTATTATAATCTGAACAGACATGTTGGATTGGGTATTTTTGGTAGAAGTAATATGTTGGAAGAGATGTATATTTTCTTGGCATGCCTTCACATCTAGCTGATAGAGAACAGATGGAAATCTGCATGAGACTAGCAATCAGATTCGAATCAAAATAAGAAAAAAAAATTGAGCCATCTTTTTAAATGGCACCTTCAATTATCAGACTAATGGCAGATAATTCAGTCGGACAGCAGCTGAGTAAACTGAGCACTAACCGTTTTTAAGCTTTAAACGATCATACAATCATATAATTCCATGTCAATCATAATATTCCATATCATAGAATTCCAGTCTGCATTTTAACAGGACTGGAAAATTCTTGGTTTTTACCACCAAGCTGTTTCAGCCCTGTGTTCATCACCACTTGGCTGTCCCAATCCACTTTATCTCTTACTGAGCACTGAGTACTTACCAGCTCAGTCCACTAGCACACTAACATCAGAGCTGAGCCTGAGGCTGTATAAATAGCATGGATCATATCATAGTGCACAACAGACATGTTTCCATTAATCTACTTAACACACAATTTGAAATTTTGAACTATACATTTTGAACATGAGAATTTAGAAAAAAAAGTTTTGAGGTGTTTTTTTCAAAAGATTTGAAAAAGCAGTATTTCTCAAAATTGAAGTGGAAACACATTTTTTTGCATTGAAGCCACATGACATGAGCAAATGGAAACCCTACATTTCTGAAAAAGAGGCACTCTGTAAGAGCTTTCGCGAGAGGTGAAGCTATCGTGAGAGGAGAAAACGCAGCTTTAATCGCATAACATCATTCAATGGAAACACAGACGATTCGCAATTGTGTTTTGTCAAAATTTTCAATTATCGCTTCTGTTTTTTTGGAAAACTGCAATGGAAACACGGCTAGAGGCACGTTCACCAAAATTCTTGATATTTGTCCAATTTGTTGCTTAGTTTAACTCATCCAATGTTCAAGGTTTTGAGTTAGTCAAGTGTAAAGTAAGTCTTATATTGTAGAGTAAGTATACTTTTACCTATTGTTATAACTTACCCTAATTGATTCAGCCATTTTTTTACATATGCTCGCTTGGATGCAAGTCTCAAATTGTTGTTCACGAAAAACCTAATGAAAATTTTTCCCTTTTGTAAATGGAATGGACACATAGCTTAACACAAATAGGTACACATTTATCCTCATAAAACCTCATGAAGTCAATTATTTTAACTAGGAACAGCACACAATGTTGATTTACTGCATTTTAAGAGCATTACAAGAACTTTAAGGTCTATAGCTGAAGGGGCTGCTGGCCTTATATCAGTATAATAGAAATTCTCTATAAAACTCTTTGACGTGAACAGACCTTTTAAAGATTTTAAAATAATCACCATGTATCAATAACAGTAACAATAAGTGGTGTATTTTTAAAGCCATTGCACCAAGTTTCTCACAAAAATAGAAAACGCTGTGATCATTTTCATTATTCATTCTTTCTTCCTTGCCTATTTGTGTGTATGCCCAGACTGCAGATCCTAAGAGACCACTTCACCTACTCGCTGTATGTCAACGTGTGCCAATCGCTCTTCGAGAAGGACAAGCTGCTCTTCTCCTTCTGCCTCAGCGTCAACCTGCTTAAACATAAAAAGCTTGTGAGTGCCACCTTCCCACAGCCAATGTTCAGAAAATATTATTAGAGAAGCCAAGTAGCTGACTTAATAGATAAAATGAGCAAGAACGTCCCTGCGGTTAATATAACATGCACAATTTAAACTCATCGTATCAAGTCATCTACATATTGTAACTAGTGTACACCCTTATCTTGCAGCGCACACGCATACAAATCTGTACGGCTGAATTTCTTTCCCAAGGACTGATTCTCTGATAAATGATTAAGCACGTTTGTTTCTGTTGAAGCAGAATGAGGCCGATAGCCTCAAGCAAACAACATCCCGGCACATTTTCAATAACCTAATAAGACTTTTTTTTTCTTCTTGTGTAAAATAATACTTGCCATTTTAGATGACACTCTGTTTAGATCATGTGGGATTTTAAATGAGATGCCTGCTTATTTAGTCTGTTTAAAAAACTTTTCTGACCTAAAGATCTTAAATCTGTGAATCCTTTCCGTCATCCAGGTTATATTGAGTGTCTTGTAGTAAGCTAGGATGAACTTGGGTTTCAATTTTGATGACTTACCTGAAGGTGTCCTTTAGTTCTTTAGTGAGCAAACTCCTCTGTAATATGAAAATATGCAGTACAGTGCCATGAAGAGCATAAAATGTGTACTTTGTTGAATGTTATAACCTTTTTGAGGAACAGTTCCCCAAGTGAAAGGACTCAAACTAAAACTCAGTTGACACTTGATATGGTTTTAAAGGTTCACTATGTAGAATTCAACCACCTGAATGCCTGCTCCCTCCTTTCCAAGCATGTATTAGTATGTATGGTGGACTCGCTCATAGATAGATATAAAGGGCTCGTTCTAAGCTTATGAAAACACAACAATTCGTAGTTACAGGTAATTATACACTAATGAAAAAATACTGAGGAATTTCATAAGTATATTGTTTAAATAAGCTCTATTTCTGCTAATAAATACCCTCTCAATCCTACATAGTGGACCTTTAAATATGTTTTTATTGAAATATTTGTGATTTGTTTAGTGATTCTGGTGCTAATCTGAAGTTGATTTCGTTATTCCTTTAAGAATTTTGTTGTCACGTTGACATCACATTGCTCTTGCAGTTACAACAGTTTCATTGTAATATTTAACATCATCAACCAGCTCAAGCATTATTTATAACAGCCAGGTTTTGCTGTTGGCTGCTGAAATCAAAACTAGCAAGAGCTTCTTTCCTCACTCACCATTTTTCCTTTATGTTCAGTGTCATATAATGAGAAATCGAACGTAAAAGCTCTGGAGACAGCAAACGTCGGATTTGACAGGGCAGAATGGATTGAGTTACAGTAGCTAGGCTAGCTAGCGATTCACAGCAATGACGAACATGATGAGATTGTTATTATCGTGAAAGTTGAATATCAGCAGGTAGTCGATGGCATTTTGTGTAATGTTGGAAACCGCTAACCGAAGTGAAAATAGACCGACATGTCAAGGGATGAAGTTTAAACAAAAGTCAACTCTGAATTTCATTACAGAATCTTGGATGCAACTGAAGATCACGTTATTTATAACGATCAGTATGCGTTTTCAGTGTGTCTGATAGTCTAAAATGAGATTCACTGGCTTAAACAATGATGCTGCTATTATTTCTTAAAGCTATTTAATAAAACAGGAACCATGCAGTAATACATAATATATCCTGAGTCAGGAATAATATAAGATTTTTAATAACATGATCTTGGGTTTTTTTGATCCTTCATCCAATAGATCGATGAGAATGAGTGGCGCTTTCTGCTGACGGGTGGTGTGGGACTGGATAATCCTCACTCCCATCCCTGCACATGGCTGCCCAAGAAATCCTGGGACGAGATCTGCCGCCTGGATGACCTGGAGTGCTTCAAGGGCCTGCGCAAGGACCTGGCATGCCTCAAAGATGGATGGAAGGAAGTGTACGACAGCAAGGTACGTTTGCCGAGTCACCCCATAACACAGTAACGTAGAAATGGATGAATAATGCTCTTGAGGAAATTATAGAGGAGATGGTGAGCTCAGATCCTAGTTTTCCTTACTGGACTTGATGGAACAGCTTCCAAGATTGCTGGGTTAGGTTGTGGAAACTCTGGTTAAAGTGAAAGCTATGTGTGCGTGTGTGTGTGTGTGTATGTGTGTTACATAGGATCCTCATCACACACCTTTTCCTGGAGAGTGGCAGGAGAAACTGGGACAATTTCAAAGAATGTTGGTCATACGCTGCTTGAGACCGGACAAGGTGAAACTTTTATGTCCATATGTCAACATTGAGTTCTATACATTTTGCTAATTATTCTGTTAATTAGCGCTGAAACCTGAAACATTTTAACGCCTGTTGCTTGTCAGATCATCCCTATGGTGCAGGAGTTTGTGTCCAACAGTTTGGGACAGCAGTTTATCGAGGTGCCTCCCTTTAACCTGGGGAAGGCTTTTGCAGACAGCCACTGCTGCGCTCCTCTCATCTTCATCCTCTCACCAGGCTCCGACCCCATGGCAGCTCTGCTGAAATTTGGAGACGAACAGGTTAAACATGTCCCAAACTGATTCACTGACCACTCAAAGAAGTTTGACCACTTCTGACAGTTTTATATACCACAGCGTTAGTAAATTCTCAAATCTGATTGGTCAGAAGGTCATTGTCTGTGACAGCCAGCAGCTTTGGCAGTAGTGTAGGCTGTAATTCATAGAATAAGCTTGTTGCTTGTTCACAGGGACTTGTAGAACAGACACTGCACATAATCTAAGCCTTATTCCTTTCGTATTCTTCTTTTCAATGTTTGTCAATGAAAATGCAGTAGGTTAGACCAAAGTAAAATCTCTTCAGGCTTATCCCTTATGCCAAAAGGTTTGGATTTAAAACCCTGTTATGTCTGAGTAGTGTCTCAGCAGTGTTGAAGCCCCGCTTTGCTAAGCACTGTGCCTTTATGTGTTGCTTGCAGGGCTTCACAGGGAACAAGCTGACTTCTCTGTCACTGGGCCAAGGTCAGGGACCCATCGCCATGAATATGATTGAGGTGGGAATGAAGGAAGGCACCTGGGTGGTGCTGCAAAACTGCCACCTGGCCACATCTTGGATGGCCACACTGGAGCGGATCTGTGAGGTACTGGATTTGGATAGGAATAAATAAATGAGTCAGGTGCAACTCGGAACTAGAAGTATGATTTGTTGCAGCATTTTGTATAAATTAGTCATTACATTGATGAACCAGTTGCCAAGAAACTAGTTTCTCGTAGAAATTGGTGATGATGGTATGTGGTGTTTGAGTGGCACAGTGATTATCACTGTCACGTCACAGAAAGAAGGTTCTGGGTTCGAAACTATGTGAAGGTTGTGTAGATGTTCACCTCATGCCTGTGAAGTTTTCCTCCAGGAGCTCTGGTTTCCTCCCAAAGACATGTAGATTAGGTCAACTAATACTCTAAGTACTCTATATTCTAATACTTTAAATTACCAATAGGTGTGAATAATGGATGGATGGATGGATGGATAGTGATCAGTAAATCACAGACCTTTTTGCTACATGATGAAAGTTTCTTTTGAACTTATATTACTCCAGGAGCTCAACCCAGACACCACTCATCCAGACTTCCGTCTGTGGCTAACCAGCTACCCCTCGCCTAACTTCCCCGTGGCTGTCCTTCAGAATGGTGTCAAGATGACAAACGAGGCCCCCAAGGGGTTGCGTTTCAACATCATCGGCTCCCTTTATATGAACCCCATCTCAGATCCAGAGTTCTTCAACAGCAACACAAAGCCAGTGAGTTTGGCACAAAATAAAACAAAAACAAAAAAACAACCTAGGCTTGGGCTGTTGTGAAAAATCTGCAAAGCATTTGAATGGGAACTTAGCTGTTGCGTGGAAAAAGGTTGAAGTCATTTTCTTCACTCAGGTGTTTTATTTTTATTGTGTGCTCATGGGTTGTGGACATGTATAAGTTTAATTTGTGTATGTGTGTTTTAGGCTGTGTTTAAAAAGCTCCTTTATGGCCTGTGTTTCTTTCATGCTCTTATCCAAGAGCGGAGGAAGTTTGGTCCCCTGGGCTGGAACATCCCCTATGAGTTCAATGAAACTGACTTACGCATCTCTGTCCAACAGCTGCATATGTTCCTGGACCAGTATGAAGTGAGGACACACACGCACGCACACACACGCACGCACACACACGCACGCAAACACGCACGCACACACACACACACACGAACCCCCCCCATCTTTTTCTGCTCCTCTTTTCATACTGACATTGACCAATTCTCACCCGCCTGCACTCTATCACATACGCTGTTAACACAATCTCTCCGTGTCTCCAACTTCATTTTCACGCACCCCACCAATCTTTTTATAAGTCCCTCTGAAGAAGCATGAAAAAAAACCCTTGACATTTCCACAGCTTCAGAGCCGCCCTCAATGCTACTCTGGCTATGCCTTTCAAAACAAGCACTCTGCATAAACTGATCAAGAACCGCCCGGAAAAAAAACACGCTGACATTTCCTCCATGGCATTAGCAAGGGAAATTTCAGCAGGAAATGTCACGATCTGAGAGTCACCGGCTCCACCTTTTCATTTCTGAAACCCTTCCGAAGTGTGCCGAACTTGCCAACTGACACCTAGCACTGCAGCACATAATGAAAAGGGTCTTTGAAAATGAGACACCAGCATAGGTTGTTGCTTTTTTTCCTAAATGAATGAGACAGTAGGGAAAATGAGGCCGAGCGATAATGCCATTAAAATGACTGTTTTAGATGCTGAATGTACAGTAGGGAGGCGGCACGGTGGTGCGGTGGTTAGCACTGTCGCCTCACAGCAAGAAGGTCCTGGGTTTGATCCCCGGGTCACCCAGGACGGGTGTGGAGTTTGCATGTTCTCCCTGTGCATGCGTAGGTTTCCTCCGGGTGCTCCGGTTTCCTCCCACAGTCCAAAGA
>JAQQZR010000035.1:1920436-1949739 GCA_030068235.1 Notoglanidium macrostoma | reverse complement strand
GGTGTACCCCGCCTCTCGCCCGAAGATGCTGGGATTGGCTCCAACTTCCCCGCGACCCAGATGGATAAAGCGGTATAGATGGATGGATGTACAGTAGGGTCCAAAAATCTGAGTTCAGATATTTCATCACCTATGATGGAAAACGCTATTTGAAACTGAGATAAGTCAAAGTTTAGTCATTGTAGAATGTAAGAATATATTAAATTATTAATGTATATGATTACTCCATCTTCACACAATGTTTACAAGAATTTGTTTAGTTATTGCTACATTATGATTTTATAAAATTATCATGACAATGTTGAATCATTATTACATTATTATTTTATCCTTCCCAAAAATCCATTGCATCGAAAATGGTGACTCACTAGCACAGAGGATTCTGGGAAGGGTTAGCTAGCCCCAAAGGCTTGACATCTCAAAATTTGCTCTTACTTATATACTTACTTAGACACACACCTCTCAACCTTATTTCATTTTGTGTAGCAGCTCTGCATTTTAACATTGTAATTTGCTGGTACAAGTTGTCATTCAAAATATGCAAAAATCTTTTCTTCCCCCCCGATAAAGACAGCAGATGAGCCAATCGACATATAAATGTGGAATGATTGACAGCTGTGTAGAGGTTTTAAACACTTTAAACAGTATTAACTGACCCCTGCAAGCCCACTTCCCCAATCTCATTAAAAATGTTTTGGCTCTTGACTTGAGTTGATTTCCCTGTCTGAAAGATGCACGGTTTAAAGTTAATAATTTGAGATGAAATGTGAAATAAATGTAGCAATGTATGATTGACTTCACTAATATCACACAAGTATATATTGAACATAAGCTAAATAGAAATATTAAGAATAGTTTTTTACAAGAAAAGTAAAAAAAAAAAAAAAAAGTACTTTGCCAAATGCTTAAAAAAGGAATTAGTGTGATTAGAGATGTGTCAAGTCTAACACTTTACAAATCATTTTAATAGAAACAATAATTAAGAAGTGATTAAACAATGTTTTATTTACGCTCCTGCAGGACTCAGATGGGATTTTAGACAGTTTGAGCAGATTACCAGTAAGAAATGCGAAAGCATGTTGAAATGTGAAAGTGACTTTGTTGATTATAAGAAGAATTTGGTTCTGTTGTTTGTAAGTAAGAGCTAACACTCCCTATCATGACCTGAATACTGATATCGGTTAATAACACATGCAGAGCATTGCAGTTTTATAACAAGGAAATGAATCAGATCATCTGTACTCAGACAGGTGATAAATGAAAGGAAAACCAGTGGGACTGCCATACTGTGGGCATTTTGCTGGCACGATCTGGGTTCGGTTCTGACTGATCACTTTTTTCCCTTCATTGAAACATTTCCATCCTGATGGGAGTGGTCTTTTCCAGGATAAATGAATGGGTTGGTAAGAATGAAAACGATGTATTCACACTCACCAGATCTCAACCCAAATGAACATCTATGGGAGATTTTGGAGTGACATGTTAGACAGCACTGTCCACCACCATCATGAAACTCCCACCTCAGGGAAAATCTTTTGGAAGAACGGTGTTCTAACGCACTTATTTTTACACCTTTGAAGGCACATTTTTTCCCCCTTCAATTTCTCACCTGTCTGTATATTCAGTTCTCTCCAACTTCAATGATGTGAAATAAGGAAACAGAGGACATATCACTTTGTTCTCATGTATTTTAATTAAAAAATCTTCATGCACTACAGAATATAAATAGCATAAAGTTGCACTGCCTAATTACAATGATTAGCCTAATTGCAAATCCTAAAAACGTAAATAATACTGTAGCCAAAACTGTTATTGATGCTTGTTGTCATGGTTACATTCCAACGTAATTACGTAATATGAGGAGCAGTGGTTTGGATTGTGGTTCATTCTGAATTAGACACATGCCAATTTTAGACAATAACATCTTGACATTAACCACAATTGATTATTATGTAAGTATGTAATGCTGACGAACCCCAGTTTGAAAACCATCACCACAGAAGGTGATGATCTCCATCTTTCCCAACTGGACTCTATAAGCTGCTTTTATTTGATTTTTTTCTAGGAAGTGCCGTTTGACGCCCTGCGCTACATGACAGGAGAGTGTAACTATGGAGGACGTGTTACGGACGACTGGGACCGCCGGACCCTCCGCACCATCCTCTCCATCTTCTACACCAATAAGATCATCAAAGACCCAGAGTACAAGTTTGACCCCAGCAGGATTTACTACTCACCGCCTGAAGGGGATGTAAGATCTCACACACAGAGGTTTCTGTTGTCATGTCATGACAGCGAGTACACGGAGTTTTTTCCCCACTCACCCTTATGCAGAATTGTGTGCTCTCATGTAAAAGGCGGCACAGTCTACACTGAAAAAAATCTCACTGAATGTACTTATTTCAAATGCGTACAGTGGCTCTCTCATTCAGCAACACCCACAATACCACTGCACTACACTACCACGTGTTCACACTGTGTTAAATGAATTTCTTTAGTTTTAGTTCCCATCTGTGCCACCAATCTCACGAGATTTCATAATGTTACATGAATTGATCACGCTTACTGTACATAATTCAATCAAATAATTAGAGACTTATTTAAATTAAGCTCAGTATAAGCAATGAAATCACATTTTGGTAAGAAACGTAATATTATTATGTAAATTCCACTTAATATATTCTCTTAAATCTGACTGACTACGTATTCTATTTTTTTCCACATATTTTTGAGTGTAAATGACAACTTATCATCAGAACTTGAAGATATTTAGATCAAATGACTAAGAGATGTACCTCGCCCCCGCAATCATTTCTGATTCACTTGCCCACTCATTTTTCTTCATTCCAGAAAGTTCTGAAAATCATAATGAGCTCCAAGTTCAATAACAGTGCACGGTGGGATGCCACCAGTGGCTGCTGCCTAATTTATTTGCGAGCACATGTATAATCTACACTCCGTTTTATTTGCCATTTTCTGCCGGAATCTTTTATTCATGAATGTTGATTTGCATAGTCATTATTATAAATGTCAGCGATCTCGTGGGTGGCGTGCTTTAAGTGCGCCGTCGTTATTTAGTGTCTCTGCTTTCTGGATGTTTGCGTCAGGAAGTGTCTCATTTCTTTTGCAGCATAATAGCTACATAGAGTACACCAAATCACTCCCTCTGTACCCGTCGCCAGAAATCTTCGGCATGAACGCCAACGCTGACATCACCAAGGACCAGGTGGAGACGCAGCTCCTGTTTGACAGCATCCTACTCACTCAGGTTTGATGGGGAATGAAATCACAAATGAATGTACAATGTGCACAAGACAAAAGTCTTATTTGTGGTCTTGATGAGTTTCTCAACATCCTGGATGAAATGTCAGTCAGCGGAAATAATGTAACACAACTGAGTGGTATTCACACACAGGGAAGTGAAATGTGCTACAGTGCTATGTTTACCAGTCCAATTTCCAGCATGATTGCCTTTATTCATCAAATCAGGATGTGAAAATGATGTTCTTGTATGGAAAACCAGGGTGTGGGGTATGTAGATGATATACAGTATAAATATTGGACAGGGTGAATCTTTGGTTCATGATTTACATTAATTTACATTCCAATCCTTGCATTCAAATCTACCCTTGTTTCTATGTAACTAAGGAAAAGGGCTCCTTTGTGCTACTTGCTGTAATTTTAGCGTGCTGCTAATGATCCAATTTGGCTCAGATAACTGATGGCTGCAATTGGCATGCAATCAAATATGGGTTGAGAGACAATTATACAAATCCCTGTGTGTGTTTCTGAGGGACTAGTTATTGCTTGTTAATTTATGTGTGCGCATCTTTTACCTCTGCGGAGTTTAACAAAGAATATAGTTATACACTATACACTAATATACAGTACACACTAACTATATTCAATATCAAGCAGGTGACTTTGTGGCGAACTGCAAGCCAAGAGAAAGCAGTGGCCTGGTGGTACAGTATAGCATTGAATTTCATATCCTTGCTAATGCAGCTTTACAACTTCGTTTCTTCCCTCCAGTCTCGCATGACAGGCGGCGATGCTAAATCCTCTGACGAGATGGTGTATGAGGTGGCGGCGGACATTTTGAGCAAACTACCACAAGACTTTGACACAGAGGCAGCCATGCGCAGGTTCCCCACCAGTTACAAGCAGAGCATGAACACGGTGCTGGTGCAGGAGATGGGCCGTTTCAACAAGCTGCTGCAGACCATTCGTGACTCATGTGTCAACATCCAGAAGGCCATCAAGGTCAGAGTCATAGAGGAACCTTAGATAAATCTTTGAGGAGCTTTGGCAGCTACGAGGAACCTTAGTGAAACTTTAGACAAGCTTTGGAAGCTCTGAGGAACCTTAGAGAAACTTTAGACAAGCTTTGGAAGCTCTGAGGAACCTTAGAGAAACTTTAGACAAGGCTTTGGAAGCTCTGAGGAACCTTAGAGAAACTTTAGACAAGCTTTGGAAGCTCCGAGGAACCTTAGAGAAACGGCAGATGACCTCTGGAGGCTTTGAAAAACCTTAAGAAAACTTTAGAGGGGCTTTAGTGTCTCTGAGAATCTTTTGAGGAGATTTTAAGCGAACTTTGGAGGCTCTGAGGAACCTTAGAGTAATCTCAAGTTAAGGTCTGTGTGGGTCATTGGTTTGGAAGTTGCAAACATGCATGTGAAGGTGAACCTTGAGTTTTCAACCTTTGAATTAAACCAGCTGTTAATACTAATTCCATATACAGGGAGAAAGCTGGGTTAGTTTGTTTGGATTTAATTGTACTAACCTTGGATATGGAATCCAAGTTTCTTCTCACTCCCCCCTCCCACTTCATATAAATGCCAGCACATTAGTTACTGTAAGCTGTTGTGCTCATATTTGCAACTCTTGACCGTTCTTCCTCCACTCCACAACACTATTAAGCACTCCATATGAATCACTGATACAAATGAGGTTTCTCTCCATCCATTGCCAACTCCGTATTAGAAATGATTAGACATGATAAGTATATTTAATCATATTTAAATGACTCTTTTAGTACATTTTAATTAAATGCCGCATGCCACATGCCCCAGTTTGTGTCACACTTCTTGCTAGTGTGCCTGGCCCTGAAGATTCTGTACCTGTGCTGGATCTCCTCCTGCAGTTTGGTTGACAGCTCCAATCCTGGTTAACGTTGTCCTCATCTCTTCATGACAGAGCAGCACTACTGAATGCACCCTGTGGCTCCTGATCCCTTAATCTAACCCTAATATAATCCCCTTCATCTCCTCCAACTCCCTGCTCGAACCCTGCCCAGGGTACCTGTCTTTTTTTTTTTTTAACTGCTCATTTCATGATTTTTATCCTCTCTATTCCCATTTTCATTCTTCTCCTTCTCTTCCATATCACCGCTCTTTCCTGCGCTCGTTAACTCCGCGTCCTCTGGAGATGATGAAGAGGCGGTCGTTCTTTAATCTCGGCCACTGTTTGCGCAGAGCCTCACAATATGAGCTCTTGTTAGATTAAATTTTGGCTGAAGGGGAACATGGAGACAGTTGGCCAAAGTTCAACTTTAAAATGCTGTTTCTCCAAGCAATATGTGAGTTTTATGCAGCTTGCACACATGTGGCATTTCAGCAGGCAGCCTGAATACAATGCAACTTCAGGCACAATTTTATCTCAAAGAAGTACAAAATCTGCTCTTAGTACTGACAGCTTCTCAATACCAGTTAGCTTCCCTGCCAAGTGGAAACTCCCATGAGGCTAATTAATTCAGCATTGCTAGTTTGATAATACATTATTCATGGATAAAGTCAACAAAAATACATAAATTGCTGAATTCACACACACACACACACACAAAATGTTTACCATCGTCTTTACCATCATTAGAGTTGGGTCATGTTAGGTCTATAGTGGGAGATTCAATATGTTAAATGTGTATTAAAGTGTTTAATGTAGAACTGACTGGTGCTAATCTGTAAGGATCGAAAGTCGGAGTGGCACATGGCTTTCAAAGCCAATATGAGCGCTACAGAAAGAGCAAAAGCTTTATAGAACAAAAACTCCAAAATCTTCATAAATGAGAACTAATCGTTTAGGATTTTATCCTATCTCGATTTTCTGGGGCAAAACATTATATACATCAGAACATCATTGCCTGATCTCATACTCGGGTAGCTGAATGAACACAAATCCCAACAGCCACACTCCAAAATCTAGTGGAGAGTCTTCCCAGGAGATTGGAGCTTATTATAACGGCAAATGGAGACTGCATGTGGAATAGGCTGTTCAAAGAACACATATATCAGGTGTCCAAAAACATTTGGCCATATAGTGTATAACATGAAGGCCCAAATCAGTGGAAAATCCCCGAAAGAACCTGATTCAGATTTCTGTTGTTTGCCTTTTTGGATAAGACATTAAGGTTGAAATAAATGAAGGCAAGATTTCCCATAGTTCTGGGAGTCCCAATTTTTTAAATCCTCAACGTGTGACTTTAATTTAAAAATTGACTTACGTTGAAACAAGTTGTTTGGTTTAGGTGTCTATAGACCTTTACCTATTTTACTCTCTGTGCCGCAGGGTCTAGTAGTGATGTCGGCTGAGTTAGAGGAAGTAGTGACGAGCATTCTGAAGGGCCGTATCCCAGGGATGTGGATGAAAAAATCCTACCCAAGCCTCAAACCTCTCGGAGGATACGTCAGCGACTTCCTGGAGAGGCTCAGATTCTTAGAGGTGAGCTAGAGCTGTCGTGAGTTGAGTGTCGGACCTGCAGATAAACCCCAAAAGAGCTGCATGTTTATCTGTATTGAGGTGTACATAATGTGGTGGCATATTATCTGCGCCTCAGGGGGGCAGTAGAACGCTTTAGTTATCAGACAGAAAATGAAATCTCACGCTGAAGAATCTACAGAAAAGAGAAGCTTCTGTATTCGAAGTTGGCTTTGACAGAGTAATTATGGTGATAACTGTGTGTTTTAAGTGTTTAAATCAAGTTTAGAGGAATTACAGTGTTACCGGCTCAATGAGAACTTCAGTTGCTTCCAGTAGTTTCTAGATGATGTATGTGTACTACAATACGTAGAGATTATAACAGAGAAAAGGCTGCTCACACAGTGCTTCTTATTCTTTATAGCTTATTTTTTTTCAATCTAATCAGCTAGCAGGTCCAACGTTTGCCCTGGAACTGAACCTTGTAAAGTCTCCAATCCAAGCGAATCAGTGTTAAATCTTGTTTGGCTGCTAGTGCGAGATTTAGGGGAGCTGTTCTAGTGGTGTGTTCAGCAGTTCATTAACATGATGTACAATAAACTGAACAGTGTTAGCTGGACTTCATTCCACCCATTAGCTTGTTTCACATTTTGACATACAAATTCTTGCACATACTTTCTTTTTTTTTTTTCCCCAAATGCAGAAGCAGTACAATCAGGATTAGATCAAACCCCTGCAACATTCCACCACCAAACTCCAGCTGTTGAACATTCATGCTCTTATAGTGTGAACAAGTAATTAGTAACACAGCAGATATGCTGATTTTCTCCTAATTATCTACGTTCCCTATTTAAAGGTCTGATGATCTTCTGGAAGTGAGAGCACATATGTTGTGTCATATTTAGTCGAACCTCGGAGAACGCTTAACGTATCTGACAAGGCACATTCACAAAGTACAACTTTGTGCTTTAAGGCTTTTCGGTGCCTCTGATGGGGAATGCTAAATAGAGCAGTGCTTAAATCCGAACACGTACGCATTTCCCTGGCAATTATTACAGTGTGATTAAAAACCGTATCATAGCAACATTGTTTGTTACCTCTGGAGGTAGATGAGATTTCATTACACTGACACATTGGAGTGAACGAAACAGATCCTGTAAGAGATTTATATATGGCTCCTTATGAGCATATAATGCCATTTCTCTATCCATCCATCTATACCACTTATCCATAAAGGGTCACGGGGAGGTTGGAACCAAGCCCAGCTGACTTCAGACGAGAGGCGGGGCACACCCCGGGCGGGTCGCCAATCTATCGCAGGGCTAATACGGACACGAACAACCATTCACACTCACAGTCTCACCCTAGGGGAATTTAGAGTAGCCACTTGGCCTAATCTGCATGTCCTTGAGTGGACACCGGCGCAAACCCATGCAGGCATGGCGTGAACATGCAAACTCCACATGAAAAGGCCCAAAAAGGCAGGTTCTAACACAGAACCCCCTTGCTATAGTTATTTTTCCAAAAAAAACAAAAAAACAACCATCATTGCGAAATGGTAGAACGAGCATCACACTGAATACTCTCTCTACCAGTTAAGATGTTCTTGGGTTTATAATGAGTTAGAAACATCTGGTATTAGCTACTGCCCACTCTCTTATTTAGCCTACGTCCACACACACACACACACACACATTCTTGTGACCAGGAACAATGAGAAAGGATTTCTCTGCCTTTTTTTCCATAAACATTATAACTGAGGAAAAATTTAATGTTCAACCTAATGATCTCAGATATATTGCTATAAAGTGCAAAAGATAAATGCGCAAGAGCCGAAAACAGAGAGAATTCCAGCGTACAGTAAGAGCCGAGGCGCGTCACATGCTCACCATCTGATTCAAATAGTTTGCTCTGCGCTCTAATCATAATCCTGTATTATCACTACTGTAATGTTGTAAGCGTTTTGATCTTTAGTTTAACGTGTAGATTATCACATTCCTGGAAACGACTTATTAGCCTGCACACAGACCATAACCTCAAACTTCAAGCTGCGCCACTGGCTACTTTCCAGCGTGGATTATAAAACACTGTTTCTGTTGAGCCTGTAATGTGGTTGTAAATATGCCGTGTTTCACTTCGAACACACGCCACTGACCTAAGAATTTATATCACTGTACTTTAAAAATACTGGTTTTGCTACATTAAAGTATATTCTTGAGAAATTAGTTACATTTTGCTGCAGCTCTATTAGAATTGTACAAGGTAGCAGTAATAATCATAAGCATACAGAGTGTCAGTTGTGTGCTTTCTTTGTGTAGGAGTGGTACGATGAAGGCATGCCGGCCGTGTTCTGGATATCAGGCTTTTTCTTCACTCAGGCTTTCCTGACCGGTGCGCAACAGAACTACGCTCGCAAACACACCATCCCCATCGACCTGCTCGCCTTCGACTTCCACGTAATGGATGAAATGGAATACGCACAGCCGCCTGAGAACGGTAAGACAGAGATCCAGACAGAAACAAGCATATAGACAGAAACAGAAAGCTCTTGATGAGGAGCACCGTATTGGCTAGACGCGCTTCTCTCTCAGAACAGCCTCAGTTCTTTGTGGCGTGGATTCCCCACGGCGTTCCAAACTTTCTTTTGGGATTCTGCTTCAGCTTGACATAAATGCTCCAGATTTATGCAGTGAATCTTACTCGAGCACATGCTCTACTGGATTCAGATGTAGTGATTGTAGAGACCGCTGAAGTACACTGAACACGTCATGTTCGCTTGCACCAGTTTGAGACAACTTGCACTTTGCGACATGGTGCATTATCATGCAGGAAGTATATATAAGCCAATATAAGATGGTAGTGTGTGACCATAAACATACTCAGATAGACGGCGACATCCAAACGACGCTTGATTTGTATTAACGGGCCCAATGTGTACTTAGAAAACATACCCTCACTATTACACAGCCACTATCAGTCTGAAGTGCTGACACAAGGCAGGTTAGGTCCATGGAGTCATGCTGTTGGTGCCAAATTGTGACCCTTCCATCTGTAGCAGAAATCAATATTCATCATACTAGGCAATGTTTTTTTTCCCGTCTCCACCTGTCCAGTTTTGGTCTTCCTGTGCACTCTGTAGCCTCAGGAGTGTAACCAAATGTGATCTTCTGCTGTTATGTAGCCCATCTGCCTCAGGGTTTGGTGTGTTCTGAGATGCGTTTCTGTATTTCACTTACCATAGGCTTCTGCTCTGACCTCTCTCATCATCAAGGTGTTTCTTTGTTTCACACGCCAGATATTTCTTTGGTGTTCACACTAAACTCTAAATACTGCCGTGTGTGAAAACCCCAGGAGTTTCTCAGTGAGACGGTCAGAGTAACCGAGATATGACACATTTCCCCCATCCTAATGTTTGATATGAACAATAATTAAAGCTCTTGACCTGTATCTATGACTTTATGCGCTGCCACATTATTGGCTGATTGGATAATTTCAAGAAGGTGTTCCTATTAAAGAGGGTGGTGGGGATGGATGAAGAATATTGGATTACAATATTAGATAGGTGGATTAACAATATTAGAGCATATGGAGTTTCTATCTTGTGTATACAGACAGAGAGATGGCTGGACATAAACAGACAAGAAAGTAAGAGAAATTGAGAGACAAACAGATGCGTACACAGACAGACAAGATAAATAGACATGGGGATACATTCATATATACGTACATACATACATAGAGGAAAAAAAGAAATGAAGGACGGCTAAAACGTTACAGAATAAACGAGAGGAGGTGAGGAATGGAGGGAACGAGGGTGACAGGAGAGAGGACGCATTAACCCCTAGCTGTGCCCACGGGCTATCAATCAGAGTCAACATTACCTCGCTCTTTTACATCAGACCCCTGTCGCTCGTTCATCAGCATGTGATGAAGCTCTTGTTTCCTCAGGGGGCTCCACGCAGGCGCACACACACACGCGCACACACACACACACACACACGCGCACACACACACACACACACACACACACACACACACACACTGACAGCCGGTATGTGTGGGTGTGTATGCACTAGTGTTTACCAAGTTTTTAGAGTCCTTAATGTCTGCCCCAGGGCTTCTTCTTCAGGCTAAACTCAGGGTTTGTAAAATGATGAAACGTTTCTGTGTGTATGTGTGTGAGTGAGAGAGAGAGAGAGAGAGAGAGAGAGAGAGAGAGAGAGAGAGAGAGAGCAGTCCTGTTTGCCTGTTTGCAGTTCATGGCTGTGGGCGTATATGAAACCCATGGTGTCTCTTCTCATCTCTGGCAGGAGTCTACATTCGTGGTTTGTTCCTGGACGGGGCACGCTGGGACAGAAAAAAGAAGCTGCTGGCAGAGTCATACCCCAAGGTCCTCCACGACACCATGCCAGTGGTAATTATTCATCATTTCCTTATTTATTATTTATTTCCTTTCCTTATTTATATCCCTCTGGGTTTGGTTACATCGACAGGGTGTATAATAACACCTGACGCATTATGTAAGGTAATCAACCGGGTAAAAATATTAAACATAAATTACATACAGCGCTGCCATGCTGTTCTTTACACATCACCCTCTTCCATGCAGGTGTTTTAACAAAATGTGGCTACAAAATTGGTTGTATATTTGTCAAAACACTTCAGAGAAAACATGGTACTGCTTATACACCAATCAGCATTAAACATTAAAACCACCTGCTTAATACAGGGTGGCTCGACCGAAACAGTTCTGACCCATCGAGGCGTGGACTCCACGGGACCTCTGAAGGTGTTCTGCGGTATCTGGCACCGAGACGTTAGCAGCAGATCCTTTAAGTCCTGCGAGGTGGAGGCTCCATGGATCCAACTTATCCATCACATACCACTGATGCTCGATCGGATTGAGACCTGGGGACTTTTGAGGCCACCTTGAACTCTTTGTCAGGTTCCTCAAACCACTCCTGAACAGTTTTTGCAGTGTGGCAGGTTCCATTATCTGCTGAAAGAGGTCACTGCTATTAGGGAACACAATTGCCATGTACTTGGCCTGAAATAATGGTTAGGTAGGTGGAACGTGTCAAAGTAAAATGCTAGGACCGAAGGTTTCCCAGCAGAACATTGCCCAGAGCGTCACACTGCCTCCTCCGGGTCGCTTTTACCCCATAGCGCATCCTGGTGCCATCTTTTTCCAGGACAGCAATGTGCACACACACCCAGCCATCCACATGATGTAAAAGGGGAAATGGGATTCATCAGACCAGGCCACCTTCTTCTATTACTCCATGGTCCAGTTCTGATGCTCACATTGTCCATTGTAGGTGCTTTTCTTCACAAGCCCTGCCATTTTGGAGCTGCTCTGACCCAGTCATCTGTCAAACACAATTTGGACCTTGTCAAAGGCACTCAGATGCATACGCTTGCCCAATGCTTCCTGCTTCCAACACATCATCTTCAAGGACCGAGTGCTCGCTTGCTGCATAATATATCCCACGCTTGACAGGTGCCATCATAATGAGATAATCAACGTTACTCATGTCACCTGTCAGAGGTTTTAAGTTATGGCTGATTGGTGTATGTTCTAATAGCTTGTTATAGTCGGGACATGTCCATGCTCCAGTGACACACTAATGAGGCTCGAGTAAAAAGGCAAAGCCGTCGATCAGCAAATGAAGCTTTGTGGCTCTATCTCCTATGTTAAGCAAAAGTAAATAAATAAATAAAAAAAATGCTAAATAAGTGGTGTGCCCACTATATAAGTCCCTGTGACCAAGCTGTTACTATAGAAATGAGAACACGTTAGAGCGAGTATATTAATAAAAACTGTGATTTGTTTTACAGCCTGTCACAGCTGCTGTTAGAGAAAATGAATCACCTTCTGAGCCATCAGACTTGAGAATTCAGCAGCACCGTGGTATAAAGTTGCGTGCTGGTTACACTCGCAAAAACTTCTCTGATTATAATTCAGCCGAACGTTTGAGCGGGGATGAGACGCGAGACATCAATAGCGTGAGAGTCGGCAAACCTGAGCTAACTTTAAGGTTAGATACACGTACACGTAGTTAAGCTGGAAAAGTTAAAGGACATGTATAATTCATTTCCCCAACAAGACCGAAAGAAAAATATATTTAGGTTGTATCTCCTGAGTCACACTCGAACAGTCCCGGAAGACGTTAGCGTGGTGTTTAGCATCACATGGCGCTTATATCACCATGGCCTATTTTATGATACCACGTTGATCATTTGATTGACATTTCCCCTTTGCAGACTTCCACTTGTGAAGTCATTCGTACAGGAGAACGTTACTGCGGAATCAGTCACAACATGGCCGAGATAGTCTTCCTTTTTTTCTCGAGTACACAAGGGAGCCTGTTGAAACTGAGCATAAAAGGGCTCGTTGAAGAGCAACATAAACTAGTTCACTGACCAGCTCGGAGCTTCCTCCCTGTTGCATTAACTCCAGTTTGACTTTCCCTGCTAAGACTTGTAAACACCGAGTTCAGGGTGAAACGAAAATGTGTTGCAAGACACACAGCCCGCGAGGGAGGAGAACGGGGTTCCTCCAGACATTATGTGGCTCGGCTCCTGGGAGGCAGCGCTTTTCATCTCCGTACAATACCCAAAAGCCTTCGCTGCAGCGAGTATCCGAATGATTAATTATAGCTGCTGTGACCCAGGAGACAAAACACGCATGGTGAGCTTTTGTATTGCTGGGTGTTATCTTGGGGCTCCTGAAAAGCGTAAAGCCATTTCAGCTCAGCAACTCAAAAAAGTTCACTTTGTCTTTGTTCGACACTGATTAGAAGACGTCCCAATTACAATATTTATACAAAACACTGCATGAATATTGCAGTAAGTGAATAGTGCAGAAGAAAGTCTACAGCTGGCATAGTTTTGGAAACATTGTTTTTTTTCCAAACTTATATTCCGAGTCTCTTCTTCAGTCTCACGCTGAATTGCTAATCGGAAATTCCAAGATATTGAAAGAAAGCTAAAGCTTTATAACGAATTTCCAGTTATTTATCTTTTGAAACTAGCGTTTTGTCTCAGTCAAGTCAACCGAAATCTGTGTACACGCATTCACAAAAGATCTGCAAAGACTTTGAACAGACCTCCATTACCTGTTAGCAGCATAAGTGTCATACCAGCTGCAGAAAACAAAAAAAAAATCGACATCCTAGGATGTAAGGTACATTTTAGTTCTCACCAGTCTACCACTACATTTTTATTCATAGCATTTAAAACACATCAGCTTGATATTATGCTGTGTCCATAACCACGGGGGAAAACTTCCTTCTTCCCAGTAGGAAATATCCGCTTGAACGGGTCTCCAATTTATAATTCCCATTTTCCAGAGCTCCGACTTCTCAGAGTTGCAATTTCCGAAAAGTAAGAACAAGGAATAACAACGTGATTTAAGCTTTTTAAGTGGACTTACATTTCTGTTCGTATTTGAGATGGCTGAACACTGGGTGATACACTGATCATTCACATGTTCCTTCTTTTTCTGCACGAACCAAACGGCTCATATTTATTTTCGACCTCACGCGGTCGAGTCCATGTGAATGCCGGAACGTGGGAAGTAGTGGTGGAGATCCTGAGTTGGTAAATTCAGCCTTCCCAGTTGTCAAGTACGGAGCAATAGCACACAAATTATAATAATAATAATAATAAAAAAGTCACCGTTCTCATCAAGGGTTCTTTTTTCAACTGATTTGAAAATGCACATGTACTTAAGAGCAGGATGAGCAGCTTTTCATATACACACTCATTGTCCACCGTTGTAGATTTGGCTCCTGCCCATGAAGAAGCAGGACATCCCCGAGCGCCTGTGCTACATTTCCCCCGTGTACAAGACGAGTGAGAGACGGGGGACGCTGTCCACCACCGGTCACTCCACCAACTACGTCATCGCCATGAGCCTCGACTCAGCCGTACCACCTGAGCACTGGATTCGTCGCGGTGTCTCCCTGCTCTGCCAGCTGAACTCGTAAAGCCAGGTGGCATATCCAAGCCTCGCATTTATACTGCTCACAAGAACGCTGTTCTCTATACTGCTATATTAATGCCTTTTAGTGTAACGAATCATTCTATAAGACATACCCAATCCAATCTTGTAGTTTTTTTTTCAGATGGCAACCTTTTTTTCAGCTTTGTCTTTTTTTGTGTTACTTTTAAAAAGTGGCCTCACTGACCATTACCTCGGATCTTGAAATTGGTTTTAAATCCTTTTTCTTTTGGAAAAATAAAAAGGCTAAGAACTCACAAACCAGACATTCCGTACTTTAGTTTAGACACCCAAACACAAAAAGAGCTGTTGGCGCACCTTTATTTCTAGACAGCGTGGCATCAGCAAGACTAACAAATATGACGAAGACATTTCTAGACCCAGGCTTTCATACCAGGGAAAAAAAAAAAAAAGCCAAGGCCAGATCCTTCACATTTTTTCATCTTTAAAGTATTGAAGTATTCATTCAGGTAGAAAGACCAGACATTATTAGTTTTTTTTGTTTTGTTGAATACAAGCTGCACTACATGATGTAAATGATTGTTATACAGGATCTTTTTAATCGTACCTCGTGCCTCGAGGTGAAAACCCTTCACACACTTACAGTCCAGAAAATCTGATTCAAAGGTCGTTCGAAGCACCTCGTGCTTCATCAAACCCCGTCATCGAGGTGAACACTGAAATCACGTCTTCATCGCGTCCTGCTCAAGAGTCCACCTCAAGTTAACACGCACTAATGACTGAAGAACAAAACGATCAACACTCAGCATACATCTTACTCTATTTAATAGAAATCAAACACTGACCAAACCAGGGAAAAAAAACAAACAAACAAAAACAAAAAAAAAAAACAGTTTGTTCCGTTTAACTCATGCCACATGCATGTTTCAGGTCCATTTGAGAATGCTGGCAAAAATGAAGGCGACTGATCTTTATAGACATTCAAGAGAACAGGACACAGAACAGGAGTGTTAGCATGTTAAGCTAATTGAGCAGCACACACGGGCAATGGAATGTATGGTGGGAAAGTCTACGAGTGCACTGCAGTGGTTAGCATCGGCAAAACAGCATCATATACAGCAGCAAGTTTAAAAAAAAAAAACCTAAATCCACCAGTTGTTAAACACCTGTTCGAGTGCAATTTAGCCTCATAATAACCTCGAGTTTGGATACTGAACCTGCGAGTCTGGATTGTCAAAGAGGAATGAAGATAAATCTACTAATGTAAATGCTGGTAAAGAACTGTTTCTGATTGTGTGTCATGATGAAAGACTCGACACCCTGGGCGGAGTTATTATACCTTGATTTGACCAAGCTGAAATGAAGAGCGCAATCATGGTAATGGATTTCGCAGACAAACTTCATTAATTCATTGATTCAGTCAGGCAAAAAAAACAAAAAAAAAAAACAAAAAAAAAACAAAAGGACAAACGTATATTTACAACAAACAAATGAAGGTTTGACGACTGACAGACTAATAAATATCTTGTGTAGTGATCTAGCTGATCCAACAAATCATAGCTAACAAAATAGCAGCTCGACCTTGCATGATTCTAACCTTTCTTCAAAACACTGGTCACTTTTTTTTTTTTGGACTAATACTCAAATGGATGGATGGCTTTAGAGGATTTGCAGATGAAAGGATTTGAAGGGGGTTATAAATGTAGTGCGCTGCCTCAGTAGAGATACTACAGCATAGTGGGAAGCAGGCAAATCTACGCAACTGCTGCTGGAAAGCACACTACAACAGTTTTATTTATTTATTTTTTTTACATCTGGTACAAATAAGGGCTGCTGTTTGTCCCCTGTACAGTATGTAAAGTTTTTTTTTTTTTTTTAACTGGAGAAGTTTACAGCTCTGACTTGTGCTTTAGCACAATGGTGGTTGGACAACACGAGACAAAACACATCAAAAGACATCACGTTTCTTCATGAATTGGCCTGCGAGTGAGTTACAAATGATTCAGATAACTCTTACTACTGGACTACTACACTCAGATGGATGGATGGCTGTGCTAGCTGCCTCTCTCGACAGTCTGTCCATCATGATATTAAAGGGATAGTCCTTCGATTCTGGGACTTCCTTGATACTGAAATGTGGTGATATTTAGATGTTGTTCACATACACATTAAGAGCAGCACTGGGACATGCGCTTTGAGCTTTTAAGGACAGAGAGAGATGTCTGCGTTTCTATTGTGCTTACTCGGGTTTTGAACCCTTACTCAACAGGGAGGGAAATGTAGCCAAATTGTAGCTGTTGTTGTCTGCATGTCCACCATAAGCCAGCGAGGCCCTCTTGGAGAGCAAATGAAGACACGAGGACACGAATGAGACGAGAGGATGCTCCGGGGCACGTTTCCGAAGGAGGACGTTGCTGACGTGGAGACGAAGCTAGAAGTCGAAGTTGAACACGATGCGGTCCTCGAAGATGGCGATGAGCAGCATGATGCCGAAGCCGGTGAGCATGCCTGCGTTCTGCAAGACAAAGTGGCCCAGCTGGCAGCGTTGGTTATCTTCACTGTCGCCATGCAGCATCTCAGGCAACTGTTCAGCAA
Source organism: Notoglanidium macrostoma (assembly GCA_030068235.1). Taxonomy (NCBI): domain Eukaryota; kingdom Metazoa; phylum Chordata; class Actinopteri; order Siluriformes; family Auchenoglanididae; genus Notoglanidium; species Notoglanidium macrostoma. The sequence goes on along the minus strand of JAQQZR010000035.1, from coordinate 1,932,485 downwards.
AAGAAAATTCACAGTAGTCCACCATGTTAGATTCAACAGAAATACAGCCAAACTAAGCACTTATGATCAACTTCGCTGTGTATTTTTGTCGTACTTACAAAACGCTTAATTTATTACTTAGGCATGGAACGACATATCATGCATCGAATATCAAATTGCGATACAAATCAATGGAAATAAAAAAAACGAACCGCAGTCAATCATTTTTTTTAAACGTTGGCTTTATTTAGACAGCAGAGTGTGGAATAACGCGAGAATAGGCAGAAATTACACGGCTAGGACGCCGTGAAAACACACACAAAACAACAAGATCTAAAACGGGAAAGAGCTTTTGTGTGATTAACTTTACAAACAGATCCGATAAGAAATCAGAACTGTCTTTTTACAGACTGCCAAAAAGCTAAAGAAAATAGAAGCATATGGAGGTAGCTGTTTTATGTTTAAGCTCATTTCAAATAAAAATTTTAGTTAATATGCTATTATACTTTAATTATTTACGGACATTAGAAAATGAAATTTTTTTTTTAACAAAAGCAACATTTAAGTTTCCCCCCAAAAAATATTGTCACAAAATTTTATTATGAACCGAATATCGTGAATCGAATAGTGAATTGGGTCAATTGTTACATGCCTAGTATTACTATTAACTATCCATGTATGTTTTTATAAAATATTTTATAAATGGCATTTTATTTCGGAATTCCTCAGGAGTGTATTAATACTCACCATGTCCACCAAGGCCACGTAGAGGAACATGCCAGCGGTGACGGCGAAAATCCAGCTCGTGACATTGTGCGTGTACTGACCCACAGCTGTGCCAATCACCATGCCAAAGTAGGCCATGAGAGCTGACAGCAAGTTATACACAATAGCCTGCTTTACTGTCATACCGGCCTTCAACAGCACCGCAAAGTCACCTGAAGGCAAAATCAGGCACAGTGTCAGACCCATACATCACACCACACAGCACAAACAACGGCTTATTCAAGGACGACCCAGCAGGCACGTACAAGCATGTACACATTTCCGCTGCACTAATCTCAAAAGCACGTTATTTTAGGTGACGGGCTAAAAATGAACACGGCCAATTGGCACTCGGTCTCAATCCCCGAGCAAGACGGAGCGAAAATGCCAAAAAAGTCGATAGTTGGCCTAGATTCCCGTTACGTCGTGTCTCCTGTCCTCCTTCCCTGCTAATTACTGTCTAGAACGCATTAATGTGTCTCATGCATCAATCCATCTCAGGAAAACCAGTGGAGATGTGACAGTCTCAACTGTGCAGTGCTTTTGCGCTAGCTCGCGCCTTCCCCCGTGTCGACAGGCACAATTAAAACAGCCGTCAAAGGAAATTAGCTGCGCCTCGAGGTGCTAAAGAGCGCTCATTACCACCGCGTCGTGACTCGTGAATAAGGTTCTGGCAGACCCATCATTCCTTTGGGATGACAAAAACAAACGTCCCAACACAAGCTGTGGAAATTCAGTAAAAAAAAAAAAAAAGCCAAAACAAACATATATGCACAATAACTTGCATACAAGTAATAAAATAAACAGATATTCTGACCAGGAAACCCAACCACTATGAAGGATATTTGAGTTTTCGTTCCCACCTCAGACTTGATCGATCTATGGCATAGCCATTTTGGTTACTGTTTGTTTTCCTTCCATTTAAACATGAAAGGAGGCAGACGTACACAGACGGATAGATGGAATGTCTCTGTTCCCCAGCTGATGTCTGGGACGAGATGATCGATCGATATGGGATGCAAGAGGCATCACTGGAAATGAAAAGCCATTACTCACACAAGCAGGGAGAAATATTGCAGCACGGTATTGTTGCAGGAAGGCACAAAAGATCTGGCTGCACTAGGAGTGATTCATACTGACTGGCAGCATCCTTAAGGCCAGCTTAACCTTCCTTCTACTAAATATAGCGGGGTCGAGACGTCCGAGGCCACTACCGACAACTACTTTCTTGAATCCATTTCTCTCTTAACAGTATTCTTGTTTTTAACTATATGTAGACATAATGAGCGCGTATGTGTAACTTGGAATGCTGGTTGCGCACTTCCTTGGAAATGTGATCTGGACTGGTTGGTGTTTATGGACATGGACCACACGGAACAAAAAGATAAAATCCCCTAATTGTTCATTGTCCAAAAAAAATGTTAATTAGAAAGATATTTCTGAGAAAGAAAGAAAAAATAATAATAATACTTTGCACAGTAGAGCTGCTTAGCCAAAAATAGATTTCGTTCTGGTGGCAATGAAACGTCCGAGTTTGATAGCTGGGATTACACAGACACAGGGTTTACAGTGCAGTCGAGTTCCCTGTGTGCAGAAGCAGAAGCTGCTGTATGATTTAGGGCGAGTCCAGAGGGAGGTGGGTGTGAAATTTTTGGGAAGTCGCAGCCGAACACAAAAGGCATGAGAACTAAAAGAACTTGGTCTGTACTTAATGAAAAAGTCAACGGTGGAGTAAACAGTGGCTCACACAACGCCATGATTAACCATGAACCCTAGCAATAATAAACCTGTCGTGAATGTTCCCTGTCTTCTCCATCTGTGCATAGAATTAAATAATGCACAGTCCGATTTGAGACGAGGCTCGTGACAACCACCAAGAGAACGGCGGAAAATCTTGAAGAGTGGCTTCAAGCTGCTACACAACAACAAACCTTTGTCCCCGAGTAGCTGTTACTACAAGATCGGAACATTTTCCAGATCAGTATCACTTTTCATCCTCACGTGCAGTAGCATTACGCAAGCCATTACATGAATAATGCTACAAGGAACAAGGAAGACGAGTCTGTCTTCTCCGTTCTGGCACCTACGAGGTGGAATGAACTTCCCTGAACAGCTGAGTCACTGCCCATCTTCAAACGAAGACTGAAGACTTTCCTCTTCACCACGCATGTGAATTATGAATGATTTAATCTATTAAAAGTCCCCTGACCTTGTTTTCTTTTCTTGCTGTACTAGCCTCGGTGAGTTGCAACTGACTGTACACTTAGTGCTTGATCTAGTGAACTTGCGTGAGACTACAAAGCACTTCTGTGCTTGATTCATCAACTTTAAAACATCAATTTCAATACAAGACCCGCCCAAGTCTAGAAAATTGTGCTTTTATTCACTGAAGACTGTAAAAAGGTGAGTAACGCATAAAGGACCATAGGAACCTGCTGCCAATCATTAAGAGACAACATTCTTTCATGGTAACCTTGCGTTGAATGACAGGTCAAATAGGCGGTGTGTTTCAGTTTCCTACAGATAAATCCGTTTCAACCAACTCAGCATTGTCAATTAGTTTTGAAAAATGACCTACCCAGTTCATGAGGTAATTCATGGCAGAAGACCGCAACAGAGGTACTGATACCCCCTGTAATGTTGGCACTAAACGCAGCACCTGCAACACAAAATACATCTCTTCTATAGGTAGGCTTTCACTCATTATTAAATGTCTAGCAAACTTCTAGTTGTTTACAGAATTTGTTAATTACTACACATTTCCCTCAACTGTTCTTCAGGTAAATATTCTGAAGTGGGTGATGATGTAAGCATCATGAAACACACACAATTTGCATTTAGAAATGGACAGCATGTAAAGAATAACACCCCAGAGTGTGCGGTTGTGTGTGCCGATTACTGTTTTATTGCTATACTTCGTGTTACTGTTTTCAGTAGTAAGCGCCAGACATTTCCGCAGGCCTTACCTATCGCCAACCCATCACTGAAGTTGTGCATGCCGTCTCCCATGATGACCATCCAGGCTATGCTAGCGATGCCGGCGTCTTTCATTTCCTTCTCCGAGTGGCAGTGGCCGTGATGCGAGTGGCCGTGGCCGTGCTTTTTTGTTTTGGCCACCTTGCTGTTTTCCTCAGCGGCTACAGACGGCTCCGTGTTCATAACAGCCAGTGGAGTCTTGCTGGGGGAATCTGGAGGCTGCGGTTCCATCATCGGGGCTTCGCTCTGGGAAGCTGATTGCAGGAAAGCAGATTTTGAATGTTAGCCACCCCCCCCAAAAACCCCACAACCCACTGTCTTTAGTTCATTATGTGGTGTCGGAACAGTCAGGTCACTGGCTTTCTTCAAACAAAACCTGTAGACCTAGGTCCTTCTTGATTTTTCTCGACGGGTGTATGCAAAGTGGTGTAAATCTAAATCAGCGGTGCAGTTTTCGAGAGTGACCCGATAAGTGACTTACCGTCATCTAAACGTTTTAAATGCATCCACTCCGCGTCGGAGCGTCTGTTTAGTTTATGATCTGACAGCTTCTTCCCGATCTTCCCATCCTCACCTTTCTTTTTCCTTCGATAGAAGACACCCTGCACAAAGAAAACCACTTTAGAGCTAAAAAGCCTCTTCCTTTTCTATACTTCCCTTCCTTTCCGCTCTAAAATACCAGCTCTGTGGAGTCACAGCGGTTCTCGGTTTCTGGTTAGTTTTCAGATTTAAAGCCTTCTCCTAACCCGGGCCATTCTACCAGCTGGCTATCGTGAGTCTGTCAGTTAATTAGTGATAACAGATTTACTACACGAGCAAACAAAATTTAAATCAATGACAGCATGCCTGACTTTGGTGAAAATTTGCAAATTGATTATGCTTTGACTGATTAGCCATTTCCTCCTCAGTCCTCATAAGCATTGGCCACCCAGTAGTGGATTTGAATAGCGCTGGATTTGAATAACCCTACACACCAGTCCCCTTCCTGTCGGAAACCGACTCGTACCCCTTGGTCTTTGTAAAGTTTGACCATCCTGATGCAGTGCTCGATGATGAACAGGAGGTAGATTCCTGCCAGCGCAGTCAGACCCTTCCACACGCCATCGAACTCGGTGAGCAGATCCATGTCCTCGTCTCCATGTTCGTGCTCGCCTTGACTGTGGTCATGGCTTCCTTGGGACTAGAAGATAAAACAGAATATGAAAAAAATGCATGAACTGCGACAGAAAATACAATCCACAAACAAGCTCTATCTCAGTACCCAATAAGGCAGTGCATGTGCAATCAGTGCTTGTTAAACACATGTCAGTCTGCCTCCTCAAGCAGAAAGTTCAGGTAGTCTTACGTGAGGCAGCAGATGGAGGAGGGCATCGCCGCTCAGCGTGCCCACTGCCAGCGCCACCAGGAAGGTGAGCAGGAACTTGAAGCAGGACTGATTGAGGATGGGCACCAGCACGACGCCCAGCAGGGACAGCAGACTGATTATGGTGATGGACACAAAGCCCCAAACCCAGATCCATGCTGAAACAACAAGACCGAGTTCTCAGTGCCGCTGAAATGTCGATTTTTTTTTTTATTATTTACTTGTATAAATAACCTGGAAGTCACGCATGCAGAACATGATTAAAAAACAAACAATGGATTAAATTGTTTAGGTAAAACTCTGTTCAGTGAGAAAACCTATTTGGAAAACAGACTTCCGGTCCAGAATGCTTGTTTGTGTTTGGATGCACCCCGTCAGTCATTTTATAGAGACTCTACAGAGCACCATAGATCCCGGGGATGGAGCTTCACGAACAGGGACGGGAAATCATGTCGAACACACCTAACTATTCCAGACCTAATGTTGGGAAAAACGATTAATCTTACCTAATTTGACCCATTGTTTGGATTCCATACTATGATCATTTGTATTGTGTAAAGGTGTGGTCACACATGCAGGGTTTTGTCTGTTTGACTCGACGTGGTTAGTTTGTGCAGGTGAAAACACAGGACCAAACCGACTCGGAGAGTCTGAGCGAAGTGTTCTCCTTCCACTTCCATGTTATCTACAGTGTAATTACAGAGAAACAGTGAAGCAAAATGCCATGTGTTCTGCGTTGAGCTGATTTGCTGATGCGAGCTACTCAACTGAGCAGTCGGGCACAAACGACCCCAAGGACAGAGCTGTAGCACTGCACAAATACCATGTGTGCTCCGGATATCTGGACTTACCAGCAAAATGAGGGGGAAAAAAAGAACAGCCGGATCTGGCGAACACAAAAATGATTACGAACCTGGCTATGTGCACTTTAGAGATGTCAACCAAACCTCAAAACTTCTAACCAATGGGAAAAAAGGGGTTTTTTACTAGGCTGTTTCCAGCCCTAAATGCTGCTTTTTGTCTTGCTTAATTATGTGTAATGTAAAAACAATCCAAACTGCAAACTAAAGTACAAATTTGTCTCCGATTCAGACCACTAAGTGTGAAAGAACCCTAAATATAGACTAAGGTAGACAGAGAGGCTACACGCAAGAAAATGTTTTAACTGCACAGAGGAAGCCTTGATTAGCTATGCTAGAGTGGTAATAGACTGTACTGAGCAAAAATGTACTTAATTAGCTTAATTAGGCAATCACTTTAATTGTATTTTAATGAGAGTTTTTAAAAAGTTTTAGAGGTCATACACTGAGGATACTTATTATGGCTTCCTCATTGGGCGGTGCTGTTTATAACAACCGCACATCCTGTTCCTCTGGAAAACTGCACGAGGTCATAATTAATTCATTTATCTGACTAAAATGCCTGAATTATTAACTCCGATGTATTGTGTTTAAAGGTGACACATTATACCCCTTTTCTACAGGTTGATACGGTTCCCTGAGGTCTTAATGAAACGTCCGTGAAATAGCAGTATAATTCTAATGAGTTCCCCTTGTGACATAGAAAGGGGAGCCAGATCTGAATAGCTTGTTGAAGCACGTGTTTTCTGAAACAGGCAGCCTAACAGAATCTGACTGGGTTGTCTTATTTCGTAGTGTGTAGGTTGGTACGCACTCCCGATTCCCAAATGTATGTGCACAAACACTGAAAAAGTGAGGGTTTTTTTTTTTTAAATATGTCCCCTTTAATGTGGGGCACGGACTTCTGATTTCTGGAAGTGTTAAGATCGGATTAAAAAAAATAAGTGAATAAAAAAAAATAATAATAAAAAGTTGTTGAAAGAGCTCAAATGGCGGAAAAGAAAAGAACGCTGATTACTCAGACTCCACACTGTGATATTTTAATTACAGTTAACCATATTAATACGTGCAATCATAAAAAAATATATATATATAAAAAAAAATGCAATTAGCACATTTTTTGCTAAATCTGTCTTTCTCTGAAGGGAACAGCAGAAAATTACAGACTATAAACTTGTGAAGGAGCCATGCTCGTTTAGGAGAAGCGCACACTGTCTCTGGAGGAAAAAGCAATCACACAGACACACGGCTCTAATTATACAGGCCTAATAAATAGCACCCTCAAGCTCGTGTCTAGTGTGCGTGTGTCTCCATCGCTCTCTCTCGCACACAATTCTCCTCACTTCTAATGACCATTACATGTGTCAATTAATCAATCATGTACTGGCCTAGTTATCTGTGTGTGAATCAGTGGTTTATTTTGAATGGTTCAGGAATAAATACAGTGACAAATGAATCACTGTCCTTCTTATGGACTAACAGTCAATACTAAAACTTCGAATGAAAAAAAAAAAAACAGGTTTAAACTGTATGACTTTTGGTCAGGCTTGTCTTTTAAAATCAGGCTTGTCTGGCTTACTCTACTTTTAGGAACACACAGGAACCCGTCTGCAGCGCAGTGTGATTGTTGCAGGAGGTTATTTTTGTATGGGGTTTGTTCGGAGTCAAATGATTTTACTACTTTATTACCGCGAGTTATAACCCTTCAGTAAAATATAAAGGAAGATAAAGAAACCGGTCCAAGGGAGTACGCTGCAACAGTCCTACAGAACGGGTAACAAGGAGAATTTAGATTACAGCCTGTTTAACTTCAGTTAACAGCCTTTTAAAAATAAAAACAGGTACATTCTTGAGATATGGTGTAGTGAAATGTAAACGTAGTTATGCTTTGAGGTAAACGGTTATTGACTACACGTTTGTTTGGCTTTGCAGATTCAATCACTTGGCTCAGATATCAGCAAAGCTATTACAATATGACTGTACAGTATAATGCCTGTTCAACACTTGAATGACCTGTGTAGTAAAATGGTGCATTAGAAACTTGGCACAGACTCCTGGGCAGCTGACGTTTGGATGTATGATGTGAGGAAAAAGTTGAAAAGCTCAGAACACCGGAGCAGATTAAGCTGAATCGTCAGTGTCTGCGAGTGTGAACGTGAGTGAGAGTGTGAGTGTGGTGCCATCTGATATAGCCCTAAAGCATGAAATAATGAGGACTGTGGTGACTTTATTAATGCGCGCTTATACCTGAGGTTGGAGGCGGCTCCGGATCGACCCAGTGGTAATGGCGGATGCAGAGGCGACTGTCTATCTGATAGAGTAGGGCGGGACACAGGAAGGTGAACTGTGCTGGCGAAATGAGTGAGTCAGGACTCAGGCCGTAGTGGTGCAGCAGCTGGGTGAGATTTAGACACTGGAAGACAAGATGAAGACAAAGAGTGAGCCGTGGTTCAAAATGACTGAAGAGCTTGCAATGATAATAATAATAATAATAATGATGATGATGAAGTGAATTACCTCCTCGTGTTGGTCAGGCATGTCTTCAGACCGACCAGTCAAAGAGGAGCTTGGATTCATCGTCTCTTCTGGTACTGCGCGTTTTTCTTTGTTGGATGGCTCTTGATGGTGCAAATGGTGGTCATGATCGTGATCGTGGTCATGCTCGTGATCATGAACGTTCCCGCTATCGTCCACCACAGTGCTGATGGTAGGGTTGGCCGTTCTGCTTCGTCCCCGCTGTCCTTTACCCTTTTGTGGTCTCCTGATCCTCTTAGGCGTTGAGGTAGGAGGCTGATTGGAATCAGCGAGTGCCTCAGGATCACTAAGCTGAAGGGATGCCGAGGTCGCCTGTGTTGTTGTGTCTGGAGTGTGGTGGTAGTGGTGAGGGTGGGGATGTTTATGATGATGATGATGGCCATGATGATGAGACTGTGTCTTATCGTCATGGCTACTGGGGAAGGTGCTGTCTAACGATGGTCTAGCGAGGTCATTGGTTTCCTGTGTGTGCTCATTGGTTTGCTCCTTTGTGTGGTTATGAGAGTGAACATGTGGGTGCTCAAGACTGTCCTGTGTATGGTCATGGTCAGGTGTTTCAGTCTGAGTATTGTCCTGTTCATGATCGTGGTCATGTGAATGACCATGCGAGTGTTCGTGACTGTGATGCGTGTGGTCGTGATCAACACTTTGAGTCTGAGTATTGCCATGCTCAGGTTTATGATCGTGGTCGTGATCATGATTGTGGTCACCATCCTTGCCCTTCCGTCCGTGAGGCTTGCTCTCTACAGTAGGTCCTGCTGGTGCAGTGAGACTGGGGCTACACGAGCTTCCATCAGCCTCTCCATGGGAATGATGGTGGTGGTTGTCATGGGAATGCTTCGGATGCGAGTGTGGGTGACCTGCTGAATGCGAATGCAGTCCTTCCTGCACTTCCAAAAGGTCCAGATGGGCCACGTGGTCATGGCCCAGGTTGTCATGATCCAGCTCCACCACTCGCACCTCGCCTAGTCCCAGGCTCAGCAACAACTTCTGAAAACCTCGGAAGTCGAGCTGGTCCTGCTGGCCATAGCGGCGAAACAGCTGCTGGATGTAGTACTGCTGTTCTTGTTCTGCAGCTTCTTTCTGGTTCCCAGGTACCGGGTGATCTGGTGGGCCCACGTAAGACTCCCTTGATATCTGGTGGTCGTCATGGACATGGTCATGGTCATGGTCGTGATCGTGGTCGTGGTCGTGGCCAGTACTGTGGTGGTGGTGGTGGTGGTGGTGGTGGCCGCTTTCGTGACAGTGAGTGCACTGATGGAAGAGGAGGGTGAAGACGCAGAAAAAGCAAAACTTGGTGTGTGCGTGAACTCTCATCGTCTCCTTGCTTCGAGACCACTGCAAAAACATTAAAAATCAAATAGGTACAAGATAATAACATTAATAAGTTGTTAAAAAAAGCTTTCATGTAGCATGAAAAATATAATCTCTTTTATTAAATGGCAAGACCGGATCACCATAAACTCAAACAGGGACGAAAGGTTCGACGAACACAGCAGAAGGAAAAAGCTTCAGATTATAACCATGTAATGCGAACTGGCTCAAATGTCCAAATATTCATTCCTGCAGCCGTTTATTCCTTCATATCCTTAGACTTTGTTTAAAAAAAAAAAAAAACAAAACAGTGTTAAGCTCTAAAACTGAGGCAGAGCCCAAAGTTTGAAAGAGCTTTAAGAGCAAAGACAATCAGCAGATGATTCCCGTGACAAACATCCTTCCATTTCCAACAGCCTGATATTGGGGACAGGGTCACGGTAAAAGAGGCGTGAGTGACAGAAGAAGCACAAAAGACTACAGCCTGACAAACAGATGTTGCGATTTTGTTGTGGGAGAATCTTATGACAGAAAGAGGACGTTGCAATGGAGAAGTGCTGTTTGTACAAGCGAGAGAAAGAGAGAGAGAGAGAGAGAGAGAGAGAGAGAGAGAGAGAGAGAGAGAGAGAGAGAGGTTTCCATCACAGCCTTCAAATGCAGAGATAAATTCATGTGCACTTAGGGATTAGGAGCAAAAGAAGCCAACGTCTTGCATAAAAAAAAGAAAGGAAAATTGTTTTCCTATCCTTTTCAAGGATCAGTGGCATGGAAGGTAACCGTGCAGCAGAGATGTCAATCTTCAGCATTCTCATTTCAGAAGAACAGATTAATTTAGAGCAATACAGAGATCTTCATTCTTATAACTATGTCATATTTAAGAGCACTCAAGACTTACATCGTTTGTCCCGGAGGGGAAAAAAAACCGACGTAACTCATACGCAATTTAAGGTCAGCAATATCCTCCAGCAGTCCATTTCTAAGCTATGATGAAAAGATTGCTGCCCAAATTATTATTCTTTTATTACACTTCAAAGCAGACAATAAATCTTTAACGTGTCACTAGCGCAGCTCAGCTGGATCACATGCTGCTTTTTAAAAAAAAATTATCATCCATAACGTTCGGCTGAAAACGTGTCGCTAAAACACGAAGGGCGCCATTTCAATTGGATTCTCCTGCCTCAGTGTCTCGTGTGTAGTACTTACAACAGCTTCAGTGTGTGCTTCCCGATTGACGCGCTAAAGCAAATTAAAGCCACGCGAGCGAGTTGGCTGGTGTTCTGGCTTTCGGTTTCAAACTTTGGTATAATTATGAGCCTTCCTCTGAGCGCTCGTCGGCTGTGTTTATAAACATGCAACTAGACTGAACTCTGAACCCTGCAGGAGATAGGACAGGGCAACAGCGAAGCCTATTCTGAGGCAATCTTGCCTCACAAATAAGACAGTGTTGCCTGCTCAATGCGCTCTTTGTTACCTGCAAAGCAAGTTGTATAGCGAAGGCACATGCTGAAAGAAAAAAATATCATGAGACAATTCGGATGAGACCGGAATCTGCTGGGAAAGCAAGGACAGATGACTGGGGCTGACAGGATTTCAATGAGGCTTGTAGGGAAGTCACATGTTCAGCACCAGATCTATGTGTATTACAGCTCTTATTATCAGAAGGAAGGACGGAGGTTCAAGCCTCAGCACCAACAAGCTGCCACTGCTGGGCCCTTGAGCAAGACCCTGAACCCTGTCTGTTCCACAAGCAGCTCTACAGGCTGGGAACGTTACCTTTGCTGTAATGTATATGTGACATATAAAGGCTGCTTCTTCTTCTCTTGAGTGAAACGGAAAATCAACAAGCAGCTACCGAGTTTATTGTTTAGAGGAGCACAAACATGTACACTAGTGCTGTACTATTACAAGGACACTATTTAGAGTTAAACCCAAAGTGGGTGTGGCCTAATCCGGAGGGTTTATTCCCTCTGTCATCCCGCTCACATAGGTAGCGTTTTTGTTTGTACCTGCCAAGCGACGTTGGTTATTTTTCCTCAAAATATAAACAAACTAGTAGAGTTAAACCGCCGCAAACAAGGACGCCTCCTATTCAAGTATTTATTTGTTTATCAGATCATCCTGAACAATGTACTCGGATCTGCTTACATGAAAGCTGTGAACAGGTAGCCTCAGGCCTATGAGAATATCACACACACACACACACACACACACACACACACACACACACACACACACACACACACACACACACACACAC
>JAQQZR010000035.1:1893270-1918124 GCA_030068235.1 Notoglanidium macrostoma | reverse complement strand
CACACACACACACACACACACACACACACACACACACACACACACACACACACACACACACACACACACACACGAGTCCATCGCTGGTTCAGCGCTCGACATGGAACTCAGATTGACAAGGCTTACAGTAAAGCGGTCTCGATTAACTGACTGGATTATCCCATTAATCACACTCCGCTTCCTCTGTTTAATTAGCATTCTCTCTTGCTCTTGCGCGCCGGGTTTCCTTTGCAGTTTTGCGCAAAATAGAAGCGATAATTCAAAACGGCGACAAAACAATTGCAAGTATGTGGTGTTTTGTGATCAAAGCTGGGTTTTCTCCTCTCTTCATATCATGTCACGTGACTTAAATGCGAAAAAATAGTTCCATCTCGATTTTGCTTCTGCTCCATCGTAACGTGGTTTCCGCAGCTCTTACACGTGTTAAACTGCTGACGGTTTGTCGTTTCCTTTACTTAATTTCGACAAAGTACATGTGGCATGAATCATGGACGTCGATACAGCACTGATAACCTGTCGCGGTGTGTGTTCATCCCACAGACGTGAAGACATTTTCTAGCCAACTGGAACTAGAAGGCAGGAATTTGCCAATGAAGCGCGATTAGTTTAAAGAGGCTTATTAGACAGTGAAGGTGCCACGACACAAAATACACAAGGGGACTTTTTACTGCATGATAAGTCCACTTAGAAAAAGAATAAGCACATTTGTAAGCTTAACCAAGCTTGGTGTCTGAAAATTCAGAAACCATTCAGCAAATATCAATCTAAATATCTGGAGCAGAAAGACTCTTCAGACACGCTGTACATTACACGTTAAAAGATCTGATGCATTACTCTTCACGCATGAGGTAACGTCACGGCTGCTTTGTGTGTAACGGTCCCTCTCAGGTGTAAACAGCTTTCATATTGTCGTCTCTTCCCACTGTTTTATCAGCACGACACACACAAGAAGGTGACAGCTGCCTGGTTTTCCCGACATGAGACTCACCTCATGTGATCACGCTGCCCTTCAGGGGTTTTCGCACCTGTCGAAAGAAATGACGTGCTGTACTTTTGGTACACTGGAACAACTGGGAAACTGCAGAGCTGTAAATAAAGACGAAACAGGAGTGTGAAGGTCCACATGAGCAGGCAGCTCTTCGAATGTGTATCATGTACATATGTTTTGGAAAGCCCTCGGGGTCAGGAGCGATGAGCAGATGCCTCTGAACGCAGTGGCAGATGGCGGGAGGAACAGTGTGCGCTCAGTGACGGCTGGGGAAATTAAGCAAAGTGGAGCTGTGTGAGGGTTTCAGTTGACCGGACTGCTGTAGAACTTTCCTGTGGATCAGGGAATTGGGGGCGTATTCATGCTAGGCCTCGTGCAGCACCTTCCTACGTTGCGACTGACCACATAATACATCTCGACACGTGTTGTTCGCATACAGCCAATTAAAACGTTCTGTGACTGAATAATAAGTCTTGAAAAATGCTACCGAGGCATTTAGGATCAAATTCAGAGTAGTTCTGATCAGTAAACTGAACCACGAGCCAAACCTCAGCTGTCTAAAGAAACCGATCCGTCTCGTCTCGGCTGGGATGCCGAGCGCCTAACCCAGAAATCCTTGATCCTTCAGTCAGAAAGACACACGCCTACCTTCAAAATAAACAGACACGCCATAAAACTAAACACACGCAGGCCAGATAGATGATCAGGGTCGCTGGGTATCTGTGTCTCGAGCTCAACCTGTCAAAATACTACAGAAGACCCACAGGATCTCATGTTCAGAGGCAAATTAGAAACATGTCCTGAAAAGCAAGCAACGAGCCGATCTCACGTGCAAACAGGAAGTAAATACGGGAATCGGTGTCAAAGAGGTTTAGAGCATACATTCAACAAGGCTGTAAGTACCACCACTAGTGCTGTTCAGAAACAGCATCACGTACTAAAAAGTAAAAGTAAAAAAAAGTACTTCTTCCACCCCGTCACCTCCGAGCGCTGCTCCGAAACAGCTGATCTCCAGACCACCACGTTTCAGGCCATTTCATGAACAAGGAGAAGTTCACCAGAGTTAACGCTAGCAAGTCGGCTCATGGAGGCGACTCAAAGTCCCGGCGCTGCATACCTTTCGTCCAAAGATGTGGAGGAGGAGGCGTGGAGAAGGACCGAGACCGTCAGCCTTAAATGCTCTTCTACAGCACCATGTGGACCACCTGCAGGCTCGCCTCCTTCACCTCAGTGCATCTTTGGGTTTATAAGGGCGCGGTTGTGAACTTGTACGCATAGGAGGGGGTGGAGAGGGGAAGTTAATCAGCCACTGAGGAGGCCACATGCTGCAGCCAAAAAAAAAGGGGAAAAAAAAAAGCCTGGAGACATCAGTGAGCTGCAGGGATCCAGCATTAGAAACGCTCCAGTGAACAGGTTTTGGCTGCTAACTGAAGGCCAGTTAATGAAAGCTCATTTCGAGTTGGTAAAAATGAATGAGGAAGTCATTGCGACATTAAAATCATTACCAGCGGATGTGCACGTGGTACAAGTCACATCCTTCGAGCAACCTGATAAACATCTTAGAGTTGCCAAGTCACCTTAAATCCAGGATCCGACCATTCAGCATGAGGCAAAAATAACCAAAACAAAAATCACACTTCTAATAACAGCAACAACAACAATTGTAGCAACGCTTATGAGCATCCGACTGATCAAGCGCTTGTTGAGTCTGATCATCTTATGGAAAATTTCTACTCGGACCCGGATTCCGTTTGGCCTGACCTCAATAAAGAATGCCATGCTTATGGTGTATTTGAAGTTGAATGCGAGTGTTGTTGGTGGTCCTCCTTCTCCTTTAATTGGCTGGAGGACGAGGGCGCCCAACAAAGCCCAGGGTGCCAATACTTTAACCTTAGTGGAAATTTGTAGGGGTGCAAAATGGTGACGAAACGCATCAAAAATACAAAGTCTACCGTTTAGTGAGGAGAAAACGTCACTATAACGAACGCAAAGCGAAGATATTCTACATCATCGTTAATTTATCAAAAACTAGCATGGACATTTAAAAAAAAAAAAAAAAAAAAAAAAAAAAAAAGAAACAAAAAAAAAAAAAAACCTTGGATCGCTTGACGGCGAAACATTTCGAAAAATATCAGCAGACAAAAATGTTGTTTGGATACTTTTCATTTTGTGCCAAAGTTATCCCATAGATGGTTTCTTTCTTTGTGTTTTTTCCCTCATGCCTGTGGATTCGCAAGGTTTTGGGACAATTAGTAAGTTTTGAAGAACAATGAACTGAAATGTGAACTGACTTGATATAAACAAATTCTTTTCTAAACAGTTTTACACAAATGCTCTCTTTTTCCCTCCGGCTACGCAGTACAGATGTGCTGAATTAATGACATCTGCATTTCTCAGGGAGTGCTGGTACCACACGCATACCGTCACACACTGTAGAGAGAAGACGGTTAATAAAAACATTCGTAAAAGACACAGACTGGGTTTGCGCCGAGCCGGCGTAATAAGTGTAAACACCCATCTAGGCAGGCCTGGTTACAATGCGGTGAATTACGCAACAATTATGGGCGGGAAAAAATAATAGCTGCAGGAAAGCTTAGGCTGAAATTCCCCCACAGACCGATCGATAGCAATACGGTTAGACCACACGCACGTACTGTAGCAGTAGCTCTGACTTCCTCCGTTATCCCATGCTGAACTGCTTAGTAACACAACATACAGATCGATGTGCCTTTATACAGTTTACTCCTAGGCATTTTTAACAGTGCCAGCCAATTAAAGGTTCACAGGCTTCCTCGCTGCAACGATCACCATGACTACGAGCTTCATTTAACTGTTAATGTCATAAAGCGAGAAACAAATTGATATATAGGGCCAAACAATAGAAAAGCAAGGAATTGCAGGTAAAAAATGCATAAAACAATAGTATAGAATATAAAAGATGAATGAAAGGAACGTAAAAGAAAAAATACAACCTGATACGAATGCGAGGTAATTGTGTACCATCATTAAATGTCTGAAGTGATGATGAGATTTTTGTCAATTCTAAAGGATTACAGCAGAACTGAGGCTTTTATCAAGATGCGGGGAAGCAGGAAAACTAGTAGTTTTCAGCGCGGAACATGCAGATGTCTGCTAGTGAATTTCACCTTTCAGCGCAACAATGACACGAAGCACGCGTCCGACTCGACAAAGGAGCGGCTTAAGCAGAAGGTCGATGTCTTTGAACGGCCGAGCCAGAGCGCGGACCTGAATCCGACTGATAATCTGTGGGGCGACCCGAGGCAGGCCGTGCACAGGAAACGCCTCACGATTTGACGGCTCTAGAACGTGTTCCATGTGTCGTAGACGTGCCATGTTTTCCGACTCTAAAAGACCGCCCGACAAAACCAAACGTTTCTGATTACGTTTCCGCTTTATTTGCAGACTCTGCAATTTCACATTACATGGATTTCCATCATCATCATCGCTAGGGTTGGACACTGAAACTCGGCTCCAAATTACAACCGGATCCGAAATGCCAACTTCCAAAGTACCTGTTAAAAACAATTCAGGTTTCAGTTCTGCTTATTGGGTCTGTGATGACTCCTTATTAAAAATTATATTCTAAAACATAGCTGCATATCTGGTGTGAGGACAGGAGAATGTGTTGTGGCAGCTCGCTTCGCTCACCGCGGCCAGCTCACCTTGGCGCTCCGAATGGGATTTCAAAATCAAGGTCCCTGTGGCGTGCTAGGTATTTGAGAAAGTTGAAAAAAATAAATAAATGAAACAAAAAGAAATAGCGAGTGCAATATGGTCACCACTAAAAGCTGCCTCTTAAATTTGTGCATAGCTCTACATATCTTCAGATTCATTTTCATTGCATTTGTTTGCACTTTCAGATAAAAGAAAAAAGTCTCCTAAAGCTTTATTTAAAGTTGTAAATGGTTAAAAGATATGTTTTGCCATCAACATCCTTTTTTAAACTGAAATGGGGAATCGATGAGAGCCTGAACTGATAATCAGGATAACCTTCTCTGACGTGTGTGCAACGACAACGTTACGAGAAACACCGTGAAGGGGAAATCTGGAATGGTCACGTGTGTAAATGTCTGTATAGTGACGGAGTGGCGTCCTGTCCAGGGTGTATTCCACCTGGAACAGGCTGCAGATCCAGCACAATGAAATCCACGACACTGGGTTGTGTTGATGCTGAATTGTCTGTTGTGAAGCTCATAAACAGCGCTGAAGTGGAGTTCATTCAAATGTGCCGAGACTCATGAGAGAGCTGATTTGACGAGAGGTAACTACAAAACGCCTGACTGTAATTCAACAAGGCAGAGAACTAAAAATGCACGTTAACTCGAACATCTCAGAGGTGACTCGCATCAAAAGGCCAAGAACAAACGTGTTGATCGATGCGCTTTTATTTGTTCACCTCAGAAGGCACAGATTTCTTTCCAGCCACCAGTTAAACGTTAAAGCTTGGCTATTTGTTAATATAAAATAACAAAAGTTATCCTAGCAGACGCTACTTCATTCAAGTCCTTGATGATAAGGACCATGAGAACTTTAATTAATAGTTCACGCGCAAAGATCTGTGGTGCATTTTGTGTTGTGTATAAATCCTTAACCACTCAAATAAAATAAAAAAAAATAAAGTATCGCAATATATCGTGACATACTGAATCATAGCCCCTGTATTGTGATACTGACCGCATTGCCAGATTCGTGCGCATACACACCCCTATATTCTACCACCACAACACCCAGTCACATTTGCTCCAATTATATCGCATTACATGACCAGATCCGCCAACTTTTACCACACAAGCGCAAGTTATCGCTGAAAGATTTGGCCAAACACACGTCTGGTTGTTCATGATGAAACAGGAGATGAGCCGCACACCAGTTGCGAGTCGCTTTTGCAGGTGCTCTGCTACACAAATATATAGTTAAGCTCAGTGGAAACTCTTGTATTCCAGTGTAGGCTGTTTGTTTTTTTTTTGTTTTTTTTTGTTCTGGACAATTAAATCATTGATTTGGTTTTAAATGGTAAATCACAAGCAGGGGGGAAAAAAAAAATCGATATCACACAAGCCTGTTAGACACTACATCACAGAAACTGCTAACGAGCTGTTTAGTTAACAACCTTTGGGCCTGTCAGTCCTACACAACTATATCTCTTTTTTTTTTTTTTTTTTTTTTTTTTTTTTTTTAATAATTCTCAACAAGTATATTTTTGAGCTAATTATCAAGTGGTTCTTGAAGTTTTTTTATTTTGAAGCTTCGTTACGGTGGTGAGAAGCACAACCCACGCTATCCAACGGCATTCAACTCAGGAGTCCAAGCACCAGTGTTCTGCAATTGGAAAGCGCTAATAAATATATAAAATATTACTTGCAAAATTTACAAGATGAAATTAATCAATACTGGGAGGGTCCGTGGAATTAATTTGAGAGTTAAAGTGGTGCAAAAGGTTACAGAAACCATGATCAAGGCTGTTTTTTTTATTTATCTTTTTTTTTTTATTATGAGCTTTGAATAAGAGCCTTTGAATACTGGGCCTCATTAATGAACAGATTTGTGTGTAAATTGTCTATAGGAGTGACTTACAGAAGCGGTCAAATACACATCCTCATGCTGGGACCAATCAGTCATTTTATATTATTGGTATTAATAAAAGAATACAAAAAAAACTTTAAGAAAGTAAGCTGAACCAAACCCAGAAATTAAGCCAAAGAAAACCCCAAATTAAATGATGACAGGAGAAATGGCGCCGTAAGCCTTACACAAATACCTCAGAAGATTATTACGGTGATTTATTATTATTATTATTATTATTCACTGTAGATTTGTATTTGCATAGGTCAAAATAACTTTCACTTTCTACCCTTCAGCCTTAACCCTGACTGCTCATTTCATGCTCCCTGCGTCCGTGCACTTGACCTTTTATGGAGTTTTGTGGGCGTCGCTACATGTGAAGGGAACACGCTTTGCACTGCGCGGGTGATCGACGTACGTGGGTGAGCGTGAATCCTTTCTGAAACCTCTGTAGATCCGGCGGAAAACGTTACAGTCCGTTTGGCCTACGCAAACGCTTACTTTACTAAAAAGTGTGATCGACGTGGCCTATTGTTTAGAAAGGAAACCGCGCACCTCGTGATACGAACTTTTTCCTCCCGCCCTTTTCACCTGTCTGACCGTAAAAGAGCGGTTTGTGACGTCGCTTCATTCCGTTAAACAGCAGCAGGAAGGTGCACAAGGGAGGATTTTGGAAAAGTACCAATATGCTAAAGCGCATGAAAATCGGCTGCATAGAAAAGCGTGAGAAAGAGGAAGAGGGAGCGCAAGAAGAATCCACAGCTTTCTGGCAGAAGTCTTTCGGCGAGGCAAAATGACAGGGTTGTTTTAAAAATAGGGCTTCAGGTGGACATTTACGTATATACAACGTTGATTGATTGATGACTTAAAGTATCAGACATTAGATCCACCCAGACTCAGAATAAAGGGCTACTTTAAGCCTAACAAATGCTAATAGATCGATGTGCTTTATAAATAAATATAGGTAATTATACACAATATTAATAAAACACCAATTACACAACTTCCTTATAAAAGCTAGAATTATGCAGGTTGAGGAAAAGGAGCATTTTCTTGTGCACTCTTTAGGACTCTAGTGTGACTTGAAAACATGAATTATGCATCTGAACTGCTTTACAATCCTGTTGGAGAAATTTCAGCGCTTATACGCTCTCGAACTGGACAGTAGGTACACTGGATGCTCACAGAAAAAGCCCTAAAACTAGAGCAAACCATGAAGTTTACATCATCTGCATATAAAACTAGTCTCTAAGAACAGTCCGACTTTGCAAACTTTTACACCTTTTTTACAGTAATAATGCAAGGAGACTTGCATATTTCTGGGGATCCGTGTCCATTCTTGATCAAAATATTGGTCGCAACTAGGGTTTCTTTCTCCCCTGAAAAATGTGGCTTCTTTAGTTTCTCACCCATGTTTCACTTTGTTCCATCCACGTACCATTACAGGAACTGACAAAAAAAAGGCTTCTATACAGTTCTAACCAGAACTTTAACTTCAGCAGAAATACAGGAAGCACCACTTTCTTTTATCGTCTGCCGACGCCAGAACGAAAGAAGGCTCTGGTCGAGTTTAAAACGCAGAACAATAAATCGTCATTTAAGAGGAACTGTTAAAGAAGCAATGCTTCTGGGATTTTGTGGTACTTTGAGTTCTTAGCATAAGTAGAGTGCGCGTTATGTTATGGTCATGTGACCATCTCAATGGTCTGATAATAATGCTCAAAACATTATCATCAGTTGAACATTATACGTTGTTTAAATTGAGATGAACGGAATACACACAGACAACCCTTCCATCGTCACTGTAACGGTACTTTAACATGGCCGTAAATCAGATCCCATCCAAACAGTACTCTAGTCAGACTAATATTGGACTATAAGTGAACCGGCAAGCACAGTTATAGTTTTGTGTAGGTGTATGATGTCACCGTCGTCAGTGTGTCACACACATCTGTACGATAATCACGCAAGCTCATCTCGAGTCTAAAACCCAGCAACAGTAAACTGAGCAGATAATAATAGTGAAGGTGTAGGTGTTCGCAGGAACACTCGGCCGACTTCTAGCACATCCCGTATTCATGTTGTTGTCCCGTTTCCCGGAACGTCTCTCGGTTTTGAGAAGCCAAAATGTTGGACGCTTTGGATATTTAGACCTGTTACACAAGCTTCAATATGTGCACGTACAGGTCCAACTCCGTCTGCTCGGTGACACATTGTAAAGTGACACCAACTTCAGGAATCTTGCACATCCTGTATTGGTTAATGTGACGTAGGGATCAGTTTCACAACATTTTTTGTTTTGTAATGCACTGCATCTCCAGTGTGACGATAATCGATTTACTTCCCCACTGCACATAGCGAACAAAAACGTAGGTACTCGTATAGCTTTTTAATAACTAACTTACCAATGAAATAATTGTGTAACTACTACATTATCATTTAAATAAATAATTTTGCATATAATTATGTATTACTTAACACCCTGTGTTGTAATTTGTGACCAACACAAATGACGTTCGTATAGCAATGAACAGTCCCGGGCCTCGTCCCTAACTGCGAGTGAGTGTACTAGAGAGGGTCACTAGGGGCCTTAGAATAAGTCCACTAAATGGCGCGAGCCTTTCCTGAGAGGAGGAGTTCGCGAATTGAGACACAGCCCGGGCTCAGGCCGGCTACAGCACAGTCGGTCATTAAGCCTACACGGGATATTAAAAAATCACAAAGAAGGGAAAATATCAGACAATGAATAGGTAATACATGTCAATTCGTTGTCAAATATATTTGTTATTTAAAAATAAAAATCATTTTACAACACTAACACATGAGTCACATGGCTGAAAGTTAGGAAGTTCCCAAACACAGTGACATTATACATAAAATATTTTTGGGATTTTCAAACGGACACAGATGTGTGTAAGATTTCGAGTCATTTTTTAATCGTCAAGGAGAAGACTAAATTAAACTGTGCAAATTAGAGGCCAGTGAAAGGGTTAAGTTTAGGAGCCATTTAATCTGGTTCCCACAAGCAGCACACAGTCCTTAACAACATCCGGCTACAGCTTTACATTAACTTAATTAATACTTACAATGAACAATTTTAATAGAATTGCTTGACTAGTTATTTATTTTTCTGACTGACCGCGCTAAGACAACTTCCCCTAGCTAATGCTAATCACGAG
Organism: Notoglanidium macrostoma; assembly: GCA_030068235.1. Classification (NCBI taxonomy): domain Eukaryota; kingdom Metazoa; phylum Chordata; class Actinopteri; order Siluriformes; family Auchenoglanididae; genus Notoglanidium; species Notoglanidium macrostoma. The sequence continues at coordinate 1,908,374 of JAQQZR010000035.1, read as the reverse complement.
ACCCAAGCAAGCAAGCACACATATGGATTGTAATAACAAACTTAAACATTTTCATTACATTTCAGCGCTGTTCGTTTAAACACTCGGTCATTTTACACGCGTTTGACTTGGCAGCCATGGTCGTGAACAAAAACAAAACATACAGCCGGATGAGCGCTAACGCTAGCTATAAGCCAAGACAAGCTAAGCTAAGCTAAGCTAGGCTAGGCTAGGGGCTCGGTAAAGGCACACGTCAACGCAATGTGCTTCTTAAGCGTGGCGAGAGCACGAGAAGCCCGGGATCTCCCGTATCTCTGCTCCAGTTTTATCGGTTTTTAAATAAATAATACAAATACAAGACCACTAGCTACGCGTCGTTACGCCGCTCGGGTCCATGTTGTGGGAGTGTGTGAAAACAAAATCGCGGTTTTTTTTATATAGTTACCTCACTCAAGTGCCGTGTGCATCTCCTCTCCGCTCGGTACTAAAAAAAAAACAGCAACAGCCGCAGCAGCAGACCCGGAAACGCACAAAAAGCCCAGTAAGGGGCGCAGGAAGGACATTCACCAAACGCCGTTACGAACGGTTTGACGCGTGAGAGCGCAGCTGAGAAGGAACGGCACGCGGACTGCGTAGAGAAGAAGTGACGCAGCTCTCGCGCACAAGTCTATGACCGTGTCACCTGCACTGCTGTTTTCCTTTACTTATATGTATTTTTCTTTACTTCCGTCTTACATATTTAAGTATTTGGTTGAGCTATATGGTTTTTAGTTATTCTTGTTTGACCAGTAGAATAGTTACGTGCTATAGTGCAAACACCAACCAACAAAGCATTTTCATGACTAATAAAATGGCTAGAATAGGCTATGTGTGGCAAAACACTCATTGTGAAATAGGCATGATTTATTTATTTATTTTCTCAAGTTGATGGAAACTTGTTTGGGAATTTTAAAAAGTGATTTTCTTAGTGGCTGTGTTTCTTTCATATATAAATCAATTAAGGATTTTTAGTCTTAGTTATGAAGTCTATACATTTTCTTTCTCTGTTAAATTTGCTATTTTCTGTTATAGATCAGCAGTTTTTGATTCCTATTGACTATAACTCAACTATTTCACAGCTAACTGCTGTACACTTTCAGCCTGTTCCAACTTTTCCTTGCTTAAATAGTATTTAGCAAAGTAAACATACCTGTTCTAAGTCAGTTTTAATTTAAAGAGATAATTTTTAGAAATCTAAATTAGTTGCTATTTAGGGTAACAGGTTGTTCAACACCATTAGATAAATATACGCAATCAAGTTTTTTTTTTTGTTGTTTTTTTTTTTGTTGGGAGATCAACGGATGCAAAATTTCACACACAACTCTAGAAAAAGCATTTCTTGCCTGAACCCTAAATTAGATGTCTAAATTGGTAGACTAAACCCCATTGTTTTTATTTGTAATATTTTCTTGATCCCAAATCCTTTCCTGTAGGAGATAATTGACTAAGAACACCAGCGAGGCAGTTTAAATGAATGAACAAATAAATAAATGTTTTTTTTTTTCCCCAGCGTCTATAATATACTATATATCCATATAAAATGCTCTTATGTGTGACCCGATATTCTAGTCTCATTCCTGAGACTGTGAATTTAAGTGTCCTGTTTATTTCTGAGACCACAATAATAAAATAATATCCATGATATTAAAAAAATGTGCAACAATATAGAGCTTAAACACAAGTATTTTATCTGATACTTTCATCTGAAATTTGTTTACAATCATTTGGCTCCAATCCGCGGATCCTTAAAGAAAGAAAGACGTTATGCACGCTTGTGGTAAGTGTGTGAGACACTCACAGCTGTTGGTATGTCAGGTGCAACAGACGTTAAGATCCAGATAGCTGGCCTCGTTGAAGGAGAGTGTGAACAAACACAGTCTCTTAACAGAGAATATAGCAAGATCAGGCCTTGTACATTCTGTCAAATTTTGTATGGGGAAATGCTCAGTACAAGAATTTCCTGTTCTCATCAGATGAACAAACGATTTCCAACAAAGAAAAGCCACAGAATAAAGTTCAGAATGTGATCGGCTATGAACTGTATTTAGGAATAAAACAAAATGTGTACTGTCACATTAATGTGTTACATGTGTAGTTGTGATGTTTTAGTGGTTTGGGGAGGGTTTAACTGCCAGGATGTATATTCAGAGAGATTTTAGGCTAAACCAAGAATCAGAAAGCAGGGACTGTGGCATGGCAATCCTCAACAGATCCATAATTACACCACAAAAGCATATTCCTTATAATTGTATGCAAAATACTCTCATTTGCCGGATTTTTTTTTTCTTATCTAAAGTGATTTATAGGTGAGGCAAGTGAAGAAGGTTATAAAAAGTAAGAGAGAAAACTTCAGTACAATGTTAAACACTACTGAAAAGTCTAAAGATTACAATTTAAGTTTACAAGCAACAACAAAGAGCATAGAAACTAACCTCAAGCCGTCAACCATGAGGCTTAGGCTTCGACGATAATATGTTCGTGTTAAAGTGTTGAGCTGCTGTTTGACAGTTGCAGCAGATTCTGCAAGACAAATGGACAAAAGCAAAATATTCAAGTAATTTTCAGAGATTTTGTATTTACCTAAAACAGAAATCATGCTTTTCCTACCAAACCTTCCAAATTAAAATTAAATCTGTGCTGCCAATCCTATCAGTTGTGTTAATGCGCCTTTTTAACCTTGTTTATTAACTACATTTAAAAGAGCCAATCAGCCCCTGTGATTAAAGGATCTGGCTCTCCTATCCCAAAATCCAATGTGTTGCTTTTAATTTTGAAAGCACGTGACCGCTACCTGCTTGCTCTCTGTGCAGCAAACCCTCTAGTGATCTATTTGAAACCCATCTCAAACATTTTCTTCATTCACATGTCATACATGGAAGCTTTGAACAAACTACACTTTATCTTTTCTCTTCTCCGTGGCCACCAACAAGACAGTCAAAGCTGGTTTGGGTTTGGGTTTGGGTTTGGGAATAACCACGTATACTTTACCAAATATCTTCATTTTCATGTTATAATTTAAGGTCCATGGCCTAGGATCAAAAATGTCTGCTTTCTTCTTAGTGCAGAGGATTCTGGGAAGGTTGAGCTGGACTATCTATTAATAAGGGCTATCTATTAATCACAATTGATAACAGAAGTTCAGATTTGTTTTCATATGATTAAAATAGTAAGAAAAGGTACTAGCCTTGGGCCTGACTGGATAGTATAAAATAAACATTTATTTTTATATATTTGAGAATATTTAACACTTTTTATCTTTCACTCACGCATAGTCCATTTTTAATTAAGATCCTGAAACAATAACCACACTTTCATTTAACAGTTTTTGTTTGTTTGCTTGTTCACATGATGTAGGAACAGAGACCTAGACAGGAACAGAGACATAGAAAACTGGGGAAACCCCAAAGACATTGTTTGCTTTGATGGTTTAAGCAGGAAAGGTTATTTCGCTTTCCTTCTTCTTATGGTTTAAGCTAAAAAATGGAAACATACCATCAAATTTAAGTACTTTGAGATTTCCAAGCGTTTACCCCGACAGTTGTACAAATTTAATATTGCCCTCTTATATTTTTTTCTCCAAAAAAACAGTCACTATGTTGGCGTTTCTGGCTAGTGATGCGTATAGCCTTGAGCTGACATGACCATATCTGTGTTTACTAATGTTTGCGTGGCAGCAGCACCTGTCTGATCACTACTGCTTGATATTGAGTTGCTGATTTCTGAAATTTTGAACCCCTGAGCCTTGATGACTAAATAATCAGATCAGGTTTTTGCATCCAATTGAAGAGTGGATACAATTCCGACACTTTAAAGGTACACTGTACTGTCTTGTAGCTGGACTTTTGTAAGACATTATAATGAACGTGTAAAGCATTAAAGTTAACATGTAAATCTGTAAACAAAAACAAAAAAAACACTGAACAGAGCATTCAATGCATTAAGTTCAAAACTTAAAGCAACAAAGTAAACGTATTAAGCATTAAACATGTAAATCATTGATACAAACATGTAAAGCATTAAGGTAAACATTATAAATCATTTAATGTAATGAATTAAACACAAATACTTTTGTAAAGTATGAAAATAATTAAAGTAAACAAAAAATGAATAAAGCATTAAAATTCAACATGTAAAGCACTGAACAAAACATACAAAGCATTACGGTAAGCAACTAACGAATAAACATTTAATATTAAGCATTAAAGTAAATATGTAAAACATTGAGGCGATACTTGATCTTGAATTTTTAATAAAAAAACATTTTTAAAGCATCAGTTTAATTATTATAATATAATGAGTGATAAGGATCATTTTCAGAACATTTACAGCCCTTAACTCTTCGTTCTCACTCCCTGAAATCTATTTTTAGTGACGTGTCATGAAGTCATAAATTTGAAAAACTTTTTCTTTACTTTGCCTTGATAAAAAAGTTGACGTAGAGATGAAAGAGAATAAGTAGATGCTCGTAGTTTCAGCTGACCTTGCATGAGTTTTTGAATGACAAGACTTTGGTTTTTATTGCCAGCATAGGCTTTTTTTTATCCATAGTTGTACTCTGCTGGTTTTCTGAAGATCGAATCCTCCACTGATGTTACAGGATTCAACTCCATGTTTTGAACTTGGAACGCAAAGAACAGAGGAGTATATCTGCAGTTTCACGTGTAAATATGACAAGATATGTAGAACTGTGATAAAAAAAATAAAATAAAACTAAGCAGGTATATTCTTATCACTGCTGAAACCTTGCTGTTAGATTTCGACAGCAACCGTGCTCCACCTCATTTTTCATTCTTTGTGGTCTCATCTGTGGTTATGTTTATGGAGTGTTCTGTTTTTGACATCTAAGAACACTGAATGCTAAAAACAGCCCTGTCAAGTCCTCTGTTTTTACCAAATGTTATTTACCATTTATGATAAATAAAGCCTGCTGAGAAATGTCATTGTAAAATGGAGAAAACTATCCAAGTTCCTCCTGGTGTTTTCAGGAAGAAACTTGAGACTGGAATATTAGGAGTTGAAAACATGAGTGCATTTTTTTGCCTGTTAGCTGGAATCATTCTGGGTTAAGCAACAACGAGGTATCAAATCACATGAAACTATATATTCAGTGTCAGTTTGGCATTCATCAATGATTAATTACCTGCCAGTCTTTGACTATTGCTGACAAGCTGGAATCATCTGAAATATAAAATGACCCCTTTTCTCTTCTCATCTTACTGCACACATCTCCTTTACTCCAGTAGTGTTGATACTCATTGAAGTAATACATTCCAGCTGCTGCTCTTGACTTGTTCTCTTGCTGCATTAACAGTCATGTACTGTATGCGTTCATGTGCCCACATTTACATTTAAAATACATGACCCTTAGACTAACGGAACACATAAAGAACAGTATAAACAGTGCAGAGATGAATCATAAAAATTAGTAATCATGCCATTGTTTGGTGCTAGTTGTTGTATTAATCAGTGCAATGTATTGTAATCAACCAAACTTGGTTGAACAGTGAGGATGTCCTTGTGCAGAGTTTATTGAAACATAATTCAAAATCATTAGGCAGGCAATGGTCAATGGATAGTAATGGTAATCGTTATCAAGCAATAAGGTAATCCAAAGAGTAGTTGAGGACATATTAGCAAGATGGTCAGAACACAGGAAAGGTAAACAGGGAAGCCACAGCTCAGCCATGATGTTGGCCCCAATACCATTTTCAGATGCACACACTTATACAATGAATGGACTTGAGGGATCAGGATGATGGAGAATTTGGACACTGATCAATCATTTTTTCAGGTTATGAAATGTATCCAAAGAAGCAGCATCTCATTTGAGAGTCTTGGGTTTTTGCCTCAATAATAATGTGAGTGGAGCAGCTAAAGAACTAAAGCCTTAGATAAATGTTTAATATAAATTGGCAAACCCAAGTAATCTCTGGCACTCTTTGATATTCTTGGGGAGTGGCCGGGAGGTTACCGCTTCTACTTAGTCTTCTATTCTATTCTAAGCATTTCCACTTCTTTAGCATGCAAAACGAAGCTGAAAAAACACCACTGAGTTCTTTCAAAAGTGTCATTCAAAACTTCATATACATTGTAACTTCCCATACATTTTAACTTCATGTGATTTTCCTTGTTTAAACAGCACTAGGAAAATGTGATTTACATGTTCTTCTTCTGATGAGGAGTAAATGGCTCATTGAAAACTTTAGCTCCAACCTTAATCGTGACCATCTAACCATTGTCTTAGGTCTTAAGGTCAAACGGGCAAAATTATGGTTGGAGCTAAAGCCTTCAGGGAGCCAGATCTCCAGGAACAAGGTTGGTGATCAGTGATGTAAACTATTAATTATTATTCACAAATACAATATTTGGCATACAGAGCGGCATTCACAAGTGTATAAAGCATCACCAAATATTCATAGTGCCCTAAAGTTGTGATGAAAGCTGTTTTGTCTCCACCTCTGACACATATAAGATAAGAGACATTGTGTAAATCCAACATTGTGAAGACCTATGCATGTGGGGCGGAGCCCTATTTTAAAGCTGGTGGGACTTAAGGTGGTATTCAAGCCCTGGTAATCAATACAAGGTCTAAGCCTTCAATCAGTCTTCTCAATAGAGAAGAAAAATGTTGCTGCTGGAGAAGTAGAGGGATAAATGTATCCCAAGGCCAACACTTGCTTAATGTACTCATCCATGGTCTGAGTTTCTGGAACTGATAAAAGACATGCACAGTTGCATGGCGGTGAAGCTCATGGCAGGAGATCGATCACACAGTACAATGATCAGTGCAAGGGCAATGTGGATTCCTTGGCTTTGGTAAACCCTTGTGCAGGGTCAAGATATGGTTCAGAGAATTGAATCTTTATTTCACTGTCTGGAAGTTCAACTTGGGTAGCACAGTAGGGAAGGGAGATGCTCTGTTCTCAGCATTCCAGACTCCACAATGTTTGTTCTCCTTGGGTATAGTCAGCTAAAGCGGTCCTAAGGATGAATGGGCTTATGAGAGGATTTAATAATTGGAAATTAAATGGTTTCAGAGTTCAGAAATGCTGTGCACATTGGCACAGTGTCAAAGACACAGCTTTCCTATGCATTCTCCATTCACCTACTGGACCATCATCAAGTATGTAAATACCAAGAGCTAGAGCTGTGCAATATGGCAAAAAAGAAATATGAATAGAAATAGAAATGATAGAAATAGAATATAGGATAGAATATGCTTGAATATCTGTCAATAGAAAAATGTCTATTGATAGAAAAAAAAAAAACCAAGCATGGAGAAACATGATACAGAGTCATACAAATCTCCTTGCAACATGCAGACACAGAACAGGCATAAGCCCAACTAAAAGATGAGGAACATGGTCCAGAGAGACAGCAAACTATGTGTTCAGGAAGAAAGTAATTCCAACTTCAAGGCGGCTGGTATTATTGCTTTTAGGTATGTAGCTTCTTTTATTCATTTTAAGATAGTGTCTCATTCAGTGTTTAGTAACCACACAAATACATCTGAGATACTGAACATGTCATTGTGCTTTGATGCAAGTATTTAATCATATCATGTGATATTCATATAGTAAATAATTTGCAAATGTTCAGCTAGCTGTGTTCAGCTACCATTCTGTGGTGGACCTTGAAAAAAGCCACCATGTTGCTAAGTATTTTGATATCCACCTTGAAATAGCAGCTTATAAAACTATAGAAATAACTGGCAATATTGAAACAAGAACTATTAGTATTTGCTCACCTGGGATCAGATCACATAGCACTCCTAACAATGCTTGCATTACAGTTGGTAGCCATATAAAGCCAAATAAACACACTAATCCATCTGAAAAACACAAGTAGAAATGGAAATGGGTGGGGTTTAGGTTAATACATGGCAAGAGAACCATTTCCTAGTAACGTGACTATTTTGCGTACTATACTAAAGTATGCAACTATTTCTATATTGATAGCATGATGGTTTATTACAGAACTTACAATTGCCATGCTAGTACAAAGAAATGGGAATGTGTCACGAGAGCAAATTATACCTATGGCTGTAAGTACAGTAAGAAGTTTGAGGTGTAGCTCAGAGGCCTGGATCTGTCATCCTTTAAAAAAAGGACTATGCAGAAGAAGCTATGATCCCTCTTGATGGCATAAAGCGTAGTTTCTGAGAGTTTTCTATGTAATTGTGTAGTACGTAATGCAAGATTGTCATATGATAGATTAATGAAGTGAGTAGATTAATAAAGTTTAATCTTACTCAAGAATCTTACACAAGTAATGCATAATGGCGTAAGGAATTCATAGAATAGGGATGGAATAGGGAAGTATTGCATAGAAAAAAGGATATCTGTTCAGTAAATTACATCATAGAAACTGAAAAGAAGTTACTATATACAGTGTATTTTTCAGTAGAAACTCACTTCTTATTGACAGCATGCACTGTAATACAATATTACAGCAACTTCCTGAGTGATTTAACCCACACAGTTTCCCTTAGTTCTCTTAGAGTTATGAAACGTATCAGCACAATAACAACTGCTTTGTTAACAAATTCTGCATTTATTCATTATTTAGTTATAAGTACAGTTTTGTATGTGAAGTCTACTTGCCTAAATTTACATTTGTTAGGAATTCATGTTTTGTAGTAGATTTTAATATTAAATCATTTAAAAACTAACTCTTTAATGCCATTAAAATTGTAAATTAATTTATATATTTTGCTCTATACTCACCATGTTAACTGCTGTAATTTTACCCCCCCAAGACTGTACAATAGGGAAAGCATAACTTTCTATTCTGGAGTACAGCGGTCTCCAATCTACTCTGACTGGTGCAAGTTTGAGATGTCAGTCATGTTCAATAGTTTATCTGTGACTGGCATCTGGTTACAGGTTTCATTCCCTTTGAAAGAACAACCAATCATCATAAAGAGAAGCTGAGCATCCAGGCAGGACAAACAAAGAGCGGACTATCCAATAAATGTCGAAATTTTTTTTTCTGTGCAAAACACTTCTGCCAATACTCCATTCACTCCCATTGAATCTGTGCATCCAGGTGGGATTTAAAATGAAGTGTTAAAGGTCTTTTGTCCAATGAGTGTTAGTTTTTTGTCCCATTAAAACAGCATATACAATTGTATGTACAGCACATTTAACCCACATATGATTTGCTTCTCACATCAGCTTACACAGAGAGGCATACAAACATGGCCACTGACTCGCACACCACAAAGTGGCCAAATCCCAGACCACGGACATAGCTGATGAGGACTACAAGAGGGTGAACAACTCCTTGCACTCAAACAAGACATCCAGAGCGTTGCTGAATTTGTTCTGACATTCAACATGGTAGCCATTTAAAGTGGCTGGATCCCTCATCTCAGTCAGCAATCTCTCCATTTGCCTTGACCACCTATTGAAGAGCCGGAGGGTTAAACCATAGATAACTTCTGTCATTAATATCCCAGCACCTGAAACCAAGCTGACACATGTGGAATGCCAAAGGCATCAGAAACATAACTGTGCTTCTACTGAAGCAGCCCTCAGCATTGACTGGCACCATGTGCACTCCGTTCCAAGCCCATGTCTTCTCAGACTACCTCAGAGAGAGTGGATCATCCTTCTTACAGTGAGTGCTCCTTAAATTTCTCATTTTATGAGAAATTTAACCCACAGAATTGTGACTTACCAATGCAAAGAACACTTTGCAAAGTTTCTCTACTATTTCGGTGCCAACTGACTTCAGAATGGCTGGCAACATTGTTGGCAGCTCTGTCATCTCAAGACTGAATCTGCACATTCAGCCGCTTCACAAGCTCCTGCATGTCCAAGCCCTGGATGGTGGACTGATCAGTAGGGGGGTCCATAACAAACTGAACTGCACCCATCCTTCTCAGAATCAGCACTCTCTATCAGGAGCAAATCTCCCTCTGTGTCACTGTCATGAAGAACTTTTCTATAGTGTTGGGATTTCCTCGAATGCACAATCACCATCCACAGATTTCCTGGTCACATCAAGAAATCCTTCACTGGTCTTCACACTGCTTTGACCACTGTCTACAGACCCATACCCCCCTTGTTGCATCACCTTCAGTAGAAAGCCCTGAAGTCAGCTCTAGTATCGAAATACCCTTGGAGTATCAGGATCTCAAAGATTTCAGCAAAACCAAAGGTAGCAGCCTCCCTCCTTATTGGCTATATTGGCTCTATGACTACGCTATAGGCTCATGGCCAGCACTATGTCTCCTTGCAACTGTTTCTACCCCCTCTCAGCCTAAGAAATTCAGGCCATGGACGATTAATTTACAGAAACCCTGGAACAAGTATACATTTATACATTTATTTCTTCCACGTCACCTGCATCAGCAGCCTTCTTTTTCAAGTACAAGAAGGGGGTCTCAGATCATGCATAGATTATCATGGTTTAAATCAAGTTGTTAAGTACCACTAACCTCCTTTGGTCCCCATGGCTCTGGAAGAAGCTCGACCTGCTCAGTGTCTCATCCATATCCTCAATGGTGACAAGTGAAAAATGCCCTTTAGTACCACCTTTGGCCAATTCAAGTACTGCATCATGCCATATAGAATATTTTGCATTCCAGCAGTGTTCCATTGTCTCATGAATGCCGTACTCTGAGACATGCTCCGCAAGATTGTCATCGCATAAATTGCCTATATTCTCATTTACTCCCTATCAAAGGAAGTGCACATAACCCATGTAAGCAAAGGATGGCAAAGGAAATTCTCACACCAAAGTTAATGGACTCAGAGATTCTTGGGGTTCTCCAACTTTTACTGAAGAGTCATCTGAAGATTCAGCTCCAACACCACTCCCATCACAGCCCTATTCAAGAAAGGGCCCAAAAAACTATAAATGTTGACATATGCCTTGGCTGATCAAGCATTCAAATGCCTCAAGGAAGAGTACACATTGGACCCCATGTTGAAGTGCCCACATCCAGCAAGACTCTTCATGGTAGAAGTGGCTGCCTCAGAGACTGGAGTGGGAATGAAGATAGAGAGGATTGGCGAGAATTCTAACCTTCATTCAGTGGCATTCTTCTTCAAAAAAAGAAAGACTATAACTGGCTGAATGAAACTACTGCATCGGCAACAGAGAACTACTGTCAGTGGAGCTAACTTTGGAGGAATGGCATCACTGGCAGACCGAACAGCCATTAGTAATATACCAGACCATAAAAATTTTAAATGTATCAAGACAGCAAAGATACTTCACTCACGTCAGTCCAGATGGGCCCTGTTCTTCTTGAGGTTTGAATACATGCTCTCTTACTGCCTAGGGTCTAAGAACACCAAAGCCAATTCCCTCTCATGCCTGTATCCAGCCCCTCCCAAAGAGGGCACCAAAGAGCACACCCTGCTACCAGCCTGTTTTGTGGGAGCATTACCCTGGGATATCAACCAAGAAATTGAGAATACTCCAGGCCTAAGAACCACTAGTCAATGTCCAGCAGGGAAAAAATGTGCCCCTCCATCTGAGGAGTAAACTCATCACCTGAGCACACAGCTCACCTGCCACCGGACACCTGGGCACACAGCTCACCTGCCACAGTACACGTGGGCACCCACAAAACACATCAGATCTGCCAAAAAATAATGGTGGCTCACATCCTCTCTGATATCCAAAAGTTTATTGCTTCATGTACTATGTATGCCCGATCCAAGGTACCCGGTCCAAGGTACCCGGGCCAAGGTACCCTACCTATGGGCAGACTCCTTCTACGCACCATATCACAGGGATCTTGATTTCACATTGCCCTAGACTTCATCACAGGCATACTTTGACTGCAGGGTAACATGGTCATTTTGGTGGTCATTGTTTAGTTCTCCAAGTCCCTCCATCTGATTCCTCTCCCGGTCTCCGCCCAGCCTTTGAAACTGCCAAGCTCATTTTCATCCATGTATTCAGACACTATGAGGTTAGTGTAGACATGACTGGGGAGCCCATTGCACATCTCAAATATCTTCACACCCCCAGTGGTGTCTATCCCTTCAGTGCTGGAAATGGCATTGTTTTCCGCATCAGGTGACACAGAGTGGATTACAATCATGGCTGCTGACTACAACTCCCACACCAAAAAGTGGACTACTCCCAGACCACACACATGGCTGCTGAGGACTATAACCACAGCCAACCACCACAGGTGGCTCATTCATGTTCTTACTGATCACACACACTTGTGCACAATTACAGACACACAGAATTTAAGGACACACTCCACACCAGTTTATTACAAAGTACATGCTCACTGTCCCGTGCCTGGTGATACCATGCCATTCCATCCAAATCTATTATGGTTTGTGTCATGGTGTAACACTTAATTTTTCATAGTGACTATGGTCTTGTTCTTAATAGATTTTGCAGTGGTTCTACCATGATTTCAATGTCTTATTTCTTATGTCTTATAAAATGCTCTTGTCAGTGGACATGCTTTGACATCATAAACTTCAAAAAGAAGTCATCTTAGGTCCAACATCTCCAGCCAGTTCACATTGCAAGTATAGAAAATCTTCACCAAATTTTGGGTCATAGCATTAACTTGACACCAATTCTGGAGTCCCTTAATCCAGTGGTTGGTCAAAATATTGTATTTAATGCTATTTTTTCTTAAGCTTGGAAGTTCAAATGCTGTAGAGCTGAATGAAAATGAAAATACTGTTACGCTAACTAGCACTGAATAAACTGAATATGCACATATGTGAGAATACGGACAAACCATGCTAATAAGTTGGGAAATTTTTGTTGCCAACCTTTAACAGAAAACAATAATTAGGTCAGTTTAATAGCCAAATTTGTCAAACATATACTGTGTGCAAAGTTTGAATAAATTCATAGATAAGGTATTAAAAGCCTTGTTAATGCCTGGTGTTGTCTGTTGAGTATTTGTATGTTTTGCATGTTTCTGGGGTTCAATCATTTGCAAATTAAAAACAAAAGGAATGCTAATTTAACTGCTGCACATTGCTGTCTCATTAAAGATTGGTGTCTTTGCCAATGAACCTGTGACTTCTGCTGAAACTTAGGGAAGCATGACCCATCCAAAACCACCTACGCATTGTTTACTAATTATTTTCTAATGGTCACATCAAGCATCACTTTTAAGGTTATCCTCTGTACCAGATCTTTCCTCAGGCTTTTCTGAGAACACACATTACCGTCACCATGGTGCCACATTCCGAGGCTTGATAGAAACAGATTTTATTACCTTCTGATCATTATCATAATTTCCCCCTATCCCGCTCCCCCATTTGTTATCGAAAACCGCATTTCCAGCGATTAGAAGTCATTCCTCATGATGAGCAAATCTGTTTTGCCACGTGCAGTCATGAGCCGTCAGTTAAATTTGAAAGAGCACGAGTGGCTTTTGCCACAAGCGACAGCTCCTTATTGAACTTAGAGGCCATGGCTCATCTCTACCTGTCACGGTTGGTGCTAGTCAGCCCAGAGCTGGGAGTTTCTTAGCGACATTCACAAACCAGGATAACAATTACACACATATATCACACATCACATTCAGATTATCAAGTGAAAGTGGTTTTATATATATATAGTTCTTGTTTCTTATATAAATAATACTTTGATTTTAGTACTACACACAGCTTATCTCTTTCTATTCCCACAGGTCTCCAGGCTGAGCTTGTCAAGCTGTGTGCCGGCCAGATTGCAGTAGACAGGATAAGTGGTCAGCCAGCAGCCCAGCATTCAAGTAGCTTCCACTGGGACCCTCAAGCACAAGTCTGGGTCAATGACTTTCCTTGCTTGTGTGTGTGCGTGTGTGTGTGTGTGTGTGTGCACCAAATTTTACACCAAAAAAGAGATTTCCTTTTGAAATAAAAAAAAAAATCTATTTAAAAGTATAGTATTATACCAATGAGCAAAGTTTAATGATCAAATGTAATAAAATGTTTATGCCATTTCATCTTCCTGTTTGGAATATCACAAACTTATTACATCCAGAACACTTCTATCTTTCAGGGAATCCAGAGAATAACAAAGAATTTGATGTTGAGAAGTTAAAAAAAAAGTTTTTGACAATTAGTGAATTTTATTGCCCCCTAGAGGAAATTTTGACAAAACTTTTGGAAGTCATTTGCTCATCATAAAAGTATGGTCTGATTAGGTCACACCATTGATAAGACATGACCTCACTTCCTGTTACACAGCATTGCCATTTCACTGATTTGAGTGTCATAGAGGAATAATATTGCATGTCAATAAAAAAAAATCTGAGAAACACTTTTTGTTTGGGTGAAGGCACTTCCTAAGGTTAGATGGGTCTAATGATAGACACGGTGACAGTCTTCAGGAGAGGGGACTTTGTGTTTTTGGTTTCTCAATAACATGTCAAGCATTTTTTTGTGTGTTATTATGTTTAAGAAAGAAATAACTATAATGAAAATAACTATAATAAAAAACATAGAAATGCATAAAGCCCTTACATGTCCTTTAATAAAAAAAATATAATAGTGATGGCAAAGTGCTGTGTTGTTAGAGGAATAAAGCATTTAAGTTCATTAGAAAAATAATCAAATTCAGGGTGGTAACAGTAACTCTGCTTTGTGTCAGGCCACATCACACCACTGCATCACTGATTCCTATGAGAGCACACGCCCAACTGTGTACTGTAATTCCTTATTTATTTTTCAGTTTGTTAACAGGGTAATACAGTTATAAGTTATAATATGTTTATTTGTGTTTACTTTGCCCAAAAACGGTGCAAGTACATGCAAGTACATTTAGTATGTAAAGCATAATTTCAAAATTTTCCACATACAGATTATGGTACAAAATAATATATATGCAAGTATATAACTATTTAACACTACCTAAGTATTGTTTTCTTACATATTTACTATATGTTGTAGTTATTCAATTGTGTGTGTGCGTGTGTGAGAGAGAAAGAGATTATGGCAATTATCAAGATGGATTCTAACTCAAGTTAGAATACTTATTATCAAATAAATATGGGGGGAGGGGAGCAGGCTTTATATCTTAAAGGGAGTGCAGAATTATTAGGCAAATGAGTATTTTGGCCACATCATCCTCTTCATGCATGTTGTCTTACTCCAAGC
>JAQQZR010000035.1:1857388-1867575 GCA_030068235.1 Notoglanidium macrostoma | reverse complement strand
TGCTGATTCGTATACTATTTGCTTCCAAATAAATGTTGTGTTCTTGAGTCAGTTTCTGTAATAAACCTACTCCCCCTTTAAATAACTTATTAAAAATAAAATATTATAATTGATCATATAAAGGAATCATCTTTGTAAAAATGAAATATTTATAATGTCACATATGTTCATCTCTTTAATATTCATCTTGCTAATACTTTCCATGAATATAAAATACAATATTAAGTACTTTTAATTCAGTATATTGCAATTAAACCAAAACAGACCATGTGGCTATTAAAATATTAGATATTAAAATTTTTTAAATGAAGTAATACAAAAATAAGAAAATAAATAATAAACAGTGCCTTAATTAAAAGATAGTTATTTGCCTACTGAAAGAGGATCGTCACATCTGTTGATGCTTTTTATCCTCGACTTTGGGCGTGGATATTTTCATGCTATAATCATCCTGCAGAGGGAGCTGTGGCACCTCGAAAACTGCTCTGGCGCTCATATGGCGGGCCCCATCTCTGAGACAATTATTTTTCCCATCGGCTCTGACACTGATGGCAAAATGGCTGTATGAGGGGCACAGTGGGGCACCGGCGTATGTACAAGACAGCTCCCTGGCTAAAATAATGAGATTATATTAGCCATTAGAAAAGTATTTTTCAAAAAAATAAAAATGAAGAAGAAAGAAATTGGATTTATATCTATACCTTGTGGCAGAAAATAAGAAGGTGGGTGTGGAAAGATATTCAATACTTTGTGTGTTACTATAATGTTATAAAGTCCAAATCAGCCAAGTTAAAATGGTTGCGGATTTAGATTACTGTCTTTGGTATGTTGTTTTCTTGTGATATCTATGATCTGGATTGCACATCCAAATAGATAATGATGACAGTTAAAATTAGAAACGTACCCTTTTGGATTCGAAGCCAAATGTACAAAAATAGGCAGTCATCTACTGTGGAAGTTAGTTATCCTCCTTGCCAAACTTTTGGAATTAGATACTAGCAGATACAAACAGTTCAGCTGAGATCATGAGGCGTGTGTGGGTGTGCGTTTGTGTGTGGTGTGTCTGTATGTGTGTGTGATGACTGAGTGTGAGTAAGGGAGTGACAGTGAGAGGGCGTGTGACAGTGGAATACGAGCACCCACCGGGCCGAGATCCCTCAATATTTTTTCCGAGAGCTAAGAAAAGCAGACTCGTCTGTCTTTTGTTCGTTTCTTCTCCCGTCAGGGAACAATTATTACTTTAATAGTCTGAAATTAACTTCTAGCTCTTACTATTTTTTTTAATTCCAGAGTTCCATTTCAAGCACTTGTCAGATTATAGTCCAAATGACTTCAAGTCACTGCCTAGACGTTAAATATTGCTGCATTCACACTTTACTAAACAGGATCATAAATCAAAAAAGACCTGTTGTATTTTGTGGTGTGCTGTCACAAGAAATATGAAACACTGAATTGATAACGTAGCAGAAAAGAAAACCCTGAAAACTCCTTTTTTTCTCATGTTTTATTATTTTTAGAATATCTCATGCAATTTGGATTAAAAAATAGTATTTATCCATTATTTCAACATGCTTAAAGCTAGCAACACCAACGCCATTGAACCATGAACCTCTCAGACAATCATTTTTTCAATTGGTTTTTGGTTTTAATAGCAAAATGGCTGTATGAGGGGCATAATGGGGCACGAAACAGTTCCCAAGCAGCTTGGGCCAGAAAATGAGCCAGGTGTGGAAAAATATTCTTTACTTAAAGTCTGCTGGTCTTGTGGAATTAATAATAAGCACTATTTCATCATGCTTTCCCCAACACTGTGTGACCCGTCGTTCCACAAGCTTGAGAATAACTCAGCACTGGACGTCTCTTTAGCTAACAGGTTGGCACATTAGCTGTTAGTTGCCATCTTTTCTCCCTGTGGGTGTTAGAAGGGCAGGTGAAGGTGGCAGGGAGGATTATAGAGGCCCATTTTAGCAGCCCCACCGTGGCCTATAAAGAGGAGTTAATGGCCTGAGGTGGAGTGGGAGGTCTCCCTTGCAAGCAAGGCCATGAAAAGCAATGACTTTTATAGCATGCTGACCTGCAGCCTTTAGCCTTCTGTATCCCTCTCTCTCTCCTTAAGAGGACTTTCTTGAGGAAGTATAGTTAATGTACCACTGTTAATGAAGCCTCCATGCTTCGCTTGGTCGCAGGATATGGAGACAGCTCCCACATAAGAGGACCCCCTTACCCTATAAAACTTGGTTTGTGTACTGCTCTGTAGCTAGAGTAAAAAAAAAAAATTGCTAATGCAATTTGTGCCTGGGCCAATCTCAGCCTCAGATGTCCTATTTCCTTACCTTGTACTTTTTATTTTCTAAACTTATATTATCTTGAGAATGATGCAATCTGATTCCCACTTCCTTTGCATCAGGAAGAGAAACTTATGACCACCATGATGAGCTTTTCAGAGCAAGATATCCTATTCACTGGACTGATTAAAAGATCATCGCATCTAATATTTGTTACAAAGTGTAATTTGAAACAAGATTACTGTATGTCTTTGCCTACAAGGTACAGTACAATTTCTGTGTAAGGTCTGTCTGTAATGTCAGTCAAATTACCTCTTCCTGTAAAATTAGATCGTTCTTGTCCACAATTAGTAGACAAGAACCACCGGCCAGAATTTTGGCTTCTTAGAATGTTCAACTTGACAATATAATTCAAGCTACTCAGTCACATTGAAGAAAGGTATGTGAAAATGGCACCTTACTTGTGAAGTCTGATGAACAGCTCAGGAATACGAGATAATGAAGAAGAGACTAAACGAGGGTGAACTGGAGGAAAGTCTGTGAACTGGAAAAAGTGTCTAGCACTCATTATCAGAGACCATATGTTAATATGTACATAAGCTATACATGCTAACAATGACTAAAAACTGGGTGATTTGACTGTATTATTTACGCTGACCTTCACATGAATGCTTAGATTTCTAATTTTGGAGTAATAAAATCAGATGGATGGAATATTTCTGTTTGGTCATAGTAGTTTACAAAAACATCTCATGCACCAGGGGCTATTAATGAACTTAGGCTGCTAAGCTCTTGGTCTAATTCAACTAAAATTCTACACAGGCCCAGGGGCTTAATTAACTAAGAAGTACTTCACCCAAAAATGGTATCTTCACTAATAATGGTCTGGAAGCTAACAGCTCCTCAGTAGCTCTTATCATTGTTTGCCACATTAGCATTAGCAAGTGAAGCAAAGCTTGACGTCAAGGAGAAAGCATTGACCTTTAATGCCAAAAGGATGTCAAAACTAGCAAGAAAACTAAATTATTGAAAAGGTTTGATGCAACATATTGAATTTCAAAACAATTCTCTGTTTTTTTTTCTCAAGCCCTCGTGTGTGAATCATTGCTATGCATCTAAAGTAGGAAAAACTTTAGGTTAAGAAAACAGTTGCCATGTGTGATCATGAAACTGAGCAAAGGCTTCTACACACACACACACCTCCATATAAACTTCTCCTTGTATTACACACTTATCCTTATTATATAGCCAAAAGTATGTGGACAGGTGGCTATCATACCTATACGTGGACCTTCCTACTATGCTGTAGTAAACAATTTCCTTCAGTCCAAACATGGTTCAGCATGACAATGCCTCTGGGCACAAAGCGAGCTCCAAGACATAGTCTGCCAAGGTTTGAGTGGAAGAACTTGAGTAGCCTGTACAGATCCCTGACCTCAACCCCACTGAACACCTTTGGGATAAACTGGAACCCTGACCGCACTCAAGACTTAGGGTTAGGGTTAGGGTTAACCCTCAGGCCTGATTTGACCTGAATGTGCTGAATGTGCAATATTCCAAAATCCCATTTGAGTGAAGGCTGCTTGAGCACCAACTCCTTATTAAAGAACATGGGGGGAAGGGGGGGTAGTGCTGTAAGCCACTTTAATGCAGCCTAAAAATCTTTTGCTCTCCATTTTTTATTCTTACATAATTAATGTTATCAAAAATGGTGCAAGAAAGCAGTCCTGGATAATGGATTCAGCCTTTTGAACTCAGCAACCATCCTCAATAATCGAATGTGTAGCCTATGTTTCAAATCCCCCCTGAATCCTTCCTCTGATCCTCTCTGCAGTTGCGGAATTTCACCAGTTGCTCTTCTGCAATAAACCATGAACCCCTAACCTCTTCACCCCTGGGGCTCTACACACATTAAAGCAACAGCTCACACGTTTATTATGGAATTACTGCCTGGTTAAGGCCTTCATGACAGAAAGGAAGCCCTAGATTAGCTAGGATGAGGCGCTGACATCTTGCCCGTCATGCATGGCTACACTTGAAATATGGAGGCCCTCATGCTTCAGCACTTTTAAGAAGAGCAAAAAAGGGAGGTGGGACACTAAAACGTTACTGTCAATATGACATAAAATGTGTTTGCCACAGAGCGAGAGAAAGAGAGAGAGAGAGAGAGAGAGAGAGAGCGAGAGAGAGAGAGAGAGAGAGAGAGAGAGAGAGAGAGAGAGGCAAAGGCTGCAAAACTGCTTTTTGACTTTCCAATCTCTTTTTTACAGATTTTGTGGGTCCATCATAAATGGTAAAAGTATTTGCAATCCAACAGACGTTTTGTCCAATAGAAGGACTGTGTGGATTTTAATCAGTTGCCTGAGAACTCACTGGAACTACTTATGGGCAAAAAAAAAAAGAAAGGCTTATCATCATCATCATCAGCAGCAGAAGTATTGATGTTTTAGACTGAAAAGTATCTCACTGAACCAGTTGATGGGAATGGGGTCACTGAAGCACTGATTTTTTTAGATGATGTTCAAAAATGTGGCCTGATTATAAATTCACAAGTTAGAAATGGTTAAGGTTATGGTGAGGGATAGTGCTTACAGCGTTTCTTACAACATTATTCCTATGAAGTAGAATAAAACCACCTCCAATTATTATATTATATTATATTATATTATATTATATTACTAGGAGTTTAGCATAGGAGCAGGTTGTATCGTTGCTGTTGCTTGTCAAGACTTTGTTCATGCTGTGGATGTTGTCACTTGTTGCCATAATGGCCATCTGTGCTTACACATCAGTTTTTGGCAGGTTCCTGGAAAACCATCGTAACACCAAATATGGCTAGGACATATTGTGGGGATCTGTTGTAGATGGCTGTGAAAACTACATTAATTACATTCCCATTTTGAAATATTCATTTGATATGAAATAGTGTTATATACTAGGCGGTACGGTGGTGCAGTGGTTAGCACTGTTGCCTCAAAGCAAGAAGGTCCTGGGTTCGATCCCCGGATCACCCAGGGTGCCTTTCTGAGTGGAGTTTGCATGTGTGGGTTTCCTTCGGGGATTCCAGTTTCCTTCCACAGTCCAAAGACATGCATAGGTGTAAATGGCTGTTTGTCTGTGTTGGCCCTGTGGTGGACTGGTGACCTGCCCAGGGTGTACCCCACCTCTCGCCCCGTGTCTGCTGAGATTGGCTCCAGCTTCCCCTGTGACCCAGACGGGTAAAGCAGTATAGATAATGGATGGAGATACAGTTTCATACAAACATTGTCAATTCTAAGAGCCAGATAGCTCAATGCACTGACACCTACTCATCAATCGACCTTAACTTTTCATAAGCTTTGCATGTGTGCATTTTTGTTTACACATTTGCACTCATGACCCTGTGTTGATATGATATATCCAACATTGTCCTACTGTTTGTATTTGCATATGCTCTTGTAAAAAAACTAAATAAAATAAAAAACACAACAAATTAACATCAACCTGTCCACAACTAAGAGTTCAAGGAGCTTACTATCATCTTCAGTTCACTTGAGTTGATTTTTTTAATAACACCACATTTTCTTATAAGCCTATTCATCTTTTTGATATTAAACATCCAAATTTCCATATTTTTCCATAAAAAAGAGCTGTGCGGCTCCATGGACAAGATCTTTCTGTTGCTTTTTTTAAAGCTCATATTCTTCATTTTCTGCTCATCAATAGAAGAGGGCTGTTATTACAGAAAGGAAGGGAAGTGTGTGGAGGTAAAAAAAGAGAGTATTAAAGGAAAGTTTGAAAAGTGCCATGAAGTGACAAAGCCTTATCAGATCCCCACGGTGATGTCTGTATTGACTAATTCCTTATCTTAGCTGCAGAAATGACATTTTTGCATGGGTGGCCACAGGGCAGCTTATCCCCTTAGAGTATGCCCATACATATTTAATATCACTGATTCACATTACCTTTTATAGTTTACTGAGGAGAGAGATTGAGGGAGGGACAGATAGAAATTCATTTTAGTGTCCTTCATTCTAGTGGCCAATTTTCCTCAACAAGGTCACTGCAACTGTTGCGAATTTTACTTATATTACTATAGAAGCCAAAGGATGATGTGTGGGTAATTAGTGTTACATTATAACGTTTTCAGGAGTCAATACATAATGAGGCAGCAACAAATTAGGATAATCCATATTCTGAGTCAAACAGGCAAAGGTTAAAACCAGAAACCAAGAACATGGATCTAAGACGTGGACTTACAGACATAAAGCATGATAAGTCTTCACATGGAACAGAGACACAATATGGTATAAATAGACATGCTAATATAAAACAGGTGAACACAATAGGTAACAGACCAATGACATGACAGGGTCAGAGACAGGACCAACTTGTAACCCCTTCCCTAATCCTAATCTAAGATATATAGAACTTTTCATATTGGACACAACTGAACTATAGTTTGGACTATGTTTGAAATATAATAAATAGTGGTTGAATTAAGACTCTATCTAAGTCTTTGAACACAGATTATTTATAAGAATAGAGCATGAATTAATTATAACAAGCCCCAGGACTCACTGATTTGTGGCTTCCCTGCTAAATCATAGGACTGTTTTTTTAACCACAACATAGTGTCCTTTATAAACGTTCTCTTACAGCACATCCTATGGCCTTTTCTTTCTTCCAAACCTGGACAAAATACTGCGTATTTGATTCGATTGACATTGTATAAACAGACCCCTCTGAAATTCTTAGAACGGCAAGGTCAGTTCTTTTGTTTTTGCAGTACACTGATGAATTTTGGGTTAGAGATCAAAATGATGATCAAAAAATGATTATGAGCTAATGGATCAGAAATTCAGCTGTCATTTCCTGATTTTTACATCTAGATGTGCTAAACAACTTAGGACATAGCACCTCTGGTGGTAGATACTCGATTTTTTTTTGGAAATGGAACAGATAGTCTCAAAGTAAATGAAAGAAAACAACAATTAATATTTGGTTGCATATCCCTTTCTTTCAATAATTGCATCAAGCTGGGGAAGCACTAAAATCACCAAATTGTTGTATTCTTCTATTGTGATGTGATGTCTTTGATGTATAACAAAAATAAAAGACTTGACCTTACACAAATGCTTTTATCACTTAGGCTACTTTGACTAGGTGAATATTTCCAATATTAATAAAAATATTAGTTGTTGTTGTTGTAGTCTGCATTGGTGTAGAGTGTTTTTCTGGGTGTATTACTTTTTTTTTTCCAAGCATGGAAGGTGCAGGTACTTGTTTTTGTTAGGAATCTTCTTCTTCTTCTCCTGATTATCTGCAACAAAGCAAACTTGATTTCCCAAACAAAAAAAACCCTAATGACAGTTTACTCATGTGCCCTTAAATTTTGAGCTAATTTGCAAAACATAAAAAAGCCTGTAGTTGTGCACTAGGATTGGCTAGGATTTTTGCCCTTCTTTCACAAAAATTGTACTCAAGAGAAAGGAGACCTAAAAATGATCAAAATCATGTTGACATTTGTAAACAATACGGCTGTCGATTCTTATGAAGTAGAGACTCTTTTACTCAACCAGCTGTAACTCATGATTGGTTTCATGTATTAGCATGAATCCTGAGAGGTATATAAAGGACTTTCTACTTTATATGAAAATTTTGGGGTGTGGTCAGACATAAGGATTGAGTTATGTTAAAAAAACTTCTTCATAGGAACCATTGGGCTGAAATTAGGTATCGTGCATATCTGTGCTAATCTGTCTGAACTTTGCGTTTTACTTTTATTTTCTAAAACAGCTAAAACTAAGAACTGGTTGAAGAAATTCAACGTGTACGTAAAATACAGAACGTAAACAGCATGTTATGAGGAGGTTCGCAAAGTTTGGGGTATGAATGTTGATGGTGGCAAAGTCAAGTTCAAATGGCAGTTTCTCAGGAACCAAACACCTGATTGACCTGTAATTTGGTATGCTGCACCATTTTGCTAATCTGTAACTGAATTTTAATGACCATTGGGTTACTTCACAACATAGCCACTTCAGCTTTTAGCAACATTTCATACAATTAATATTGAGCAATTCTCACAAAACCTGATAAGTATGCAACTATGAACTTTTTATTGTTTTATATAATTGTTTTGGTCACTGTGGGTAATATTTGCTGAAGGTGCTAGGACTCATGTGGATAGCCACTTGGCTATATTTCTCTAATTGTATTGTTTGAGTACAAACATCTGCAAATTCATCAGATTCAGATTCAATAAAGAATCATGGCAGGTCTCTGTATTTCAACCCGGTTGAGTATCTGAGCTGGCAAAACATGGAAGAATGACTGAGTTACAAACCACGTGCTAAATCTATAAAAATGATTTAAAATCATACAGATCTGACCACAAAGACTGCTATAGAGATTTGAAATGTTTAAAATGAATGTCTATTTGTCTATGTTCATTTTTATTTAAGATACTAAGAATTTGGCTCATTTGTGTGTGTTTGCTTCCTCAAAACAAAACTTTAAAAAATAATAAAATCTCAGCAATGATACATATATAGGTTTATGAATGTATAGAAATGAGGTCTTTTTTAAAGTGCAGAAGTCCTTAAAATAAGTGCACTTGGCTTACATTCATTAAAACCATGGCGATTTAAACTCCAGGTAGGCAAATCTTTCCCATATAGTTTAGGCTATTTTGGTGTCTTTTGCTGTCTCTTGTTATGAGACTATTTTCCCCTCAGCAAGCACAATTAAATCACTATTGATCATACTGTGCTTAGCCTATGCTGTGGCAGTTTGTAATAACTGAAGGTTGTGCTGCTTCTACGCGTGTTCCCCATTCACATTTAATCAATACTCCATTAAAAACTCCTGTTTCCTCCAAGGAACACACAAAAGTGGCCTGCTTACTTTCGAAAAAAGGCATCAGCCTTGCGTGTGCCATCCGCAGGCGTGGACAGACAGTGCAAGGAAAGATATGGTGACTGAGCGATGGATTGGGCTTGCAACTCCCAAGGCCATCGATTAGGATTACGACTGTGGCCTCTGTGCGTCAGCAGTGACAAATTAGTCACTTCGTGGTAAATATAAGGCTAGAGGCCAAGTTTATAGAGAGTGTTTCTTTTCTGTTGCTGGTAGCGGATTACCATTTGATATGAAAAACACTGCGTGTCTGGAGCATCATACAGTGGTTATAGAGAATTAATACTGTATTTTAACAGTTGCCAAATATTTTTAGCACCAACTGTTTGCCTTCTCTGATCAGGACCTCTAGAGGATCCTCAAATGACTCACTGAGGATGTTTTTAACAGCTGTTATTGCTGAAATAGTTAGGAATATTTCCACGTCCTGGGAAATTAGCAATTACTGGAATTAACTTTGCAATTTCTGGCATTTCTGCTCTGACTGTTATTTTTCTTTTTGTGTGTGTGCATGAAAATATAGAAAGCATTGTCATTCAATAAGTTTCCTTTTTCCCTAAGGTGAACTATTAATCACGTTAATAAATGTAATTCTTTCTTCCCCCCACATTTTTTCCTCAATTTGGTCACCTACCAAGTCCCAACCAAATCTCCCATTTCATATGACATCTGCCAACCAGGGAATGTGAAGGCTAACACATGTTACTTCAAATATACTTGAAACTAGACAACTGCATCTTTAAACTGCTCATGCTCCACTCTGAAGAAAGTGTTATGCCACCTATCACATACAGTGGGGCAAAAAAATATTTAGTCAGCCACCAATTGTGCAAATTCTCCCACTTAAAAAGATGAGAGAGGCCTGTAATTTTCATCAAAGGTATACCTCAACTATGAGAGACGAAATTAGAAAAAAAATACAGAAAATCCCATTGTCTGATTTTTAAAGAATTTATTTGCAAATTATGGTGGAAAATAAGTATTTGGTCAATAACAAAAGTTCAT
>JAQQZR010000035.1:1844833-1856180 GCA_030068235.1 Notoglanidium macrostoma | reverse complement strand
GTTTCCACCCCCATGCTTTACAGTAGGTATGGTGTTCTTTGGATGCAACTCAGCATTCTTTCTCCTCCAAACACGACAAGTAGAATTTTTACCAAAAAGTTCTATTTTGGCTCCTTGCCACAGATGGTGGTGGCACCATTGGGCTTCAAACTTGCTATGTTTCAATAATAAGGTGAATACTTTTCTGTTGTGTCACACAGGAGCTTAGTTGTAATTCTTATCTTTGCCGTTTGCTGGCTAGTTGTGTTGCTCTCATGATTCAAATTGTCCAGCAATAGCTGCAGATGATACAGTAATGAAATACTGGGTAGAACCAAAACATGGCCCTGTTTTTGGATTAGAGGATACCAATAACTTGGATACACTGTGAAAAATAAAGAAAAATGACAAAAATACTTCATTACTATTGCCCAATATCAATATTGTCAACTACAACTCATTAATGCAATGAAATGTTATTCACTCTTCCAACACCACTCTCCTTAGAGTAGTATATTCATATCAAGAATGTGTAGCTCCAGTTACATTACCCACATCTCCACAGTGAAAGTTCATTTTAAAAGTTGTTAAAACTAGAATAAGATGCATTAAGGGGTCAGGTGGGTCCTTTCAACTTGCGAAATTGAATTTTACAATACAGATGAATTAGTAAGAAGCCATTTGTCAACCATTTACATGCTGCCTAATAGATTATTAATATCTCCTGAATATGATATCAGCAGGAGTGAGTAAAAAATGGATATGAGCGGGTCATTTGCATTGTCTCATGTTAAGGGTGAAGGAATGAAATGTCTCTGGAAAGAAAGTCTAACTTGATCCTTTTCCGATGTCCTCTAAAGGCACTAGCCCCTAAAAAAAGGTTGTGTGTGTGAGAGAGAGAGAGAGAGAGAGAAAGAGGATGATGTTGAACCATGTACAGTATGTGAACATTTCCTCGAGCCACTTTATTAACCCAACGATATTACTTCCTACCAGAAAAAAAAGTGATGAAGAGGGAGAAAATACTCAAGGCACAGGAAAGGAACAGAAATGGAGTCATAAGTAAAAGGTTGAGAGGTGAAGCTGAAAGAGGAAGAGTTTTGGAGAACAGTTTTGGCAGACTCACTTGTCAAAACCAAATATAACCTTTTCCTTCGTGGTTCATTCCTTTTTCATTTCTTAGTTGAATTTTTACTACCACAAATGATTCTACAGCATGACAATGTGCTTTGCTTAGTTTTACTAATGGTCATCAAAACTCATTTGAAAGCTCTGATTTATCACGCAAATTATGTTCAGTTCACATATATTTAAATGACGGGTATTTGTGTTGCTAGTCATTTGCCCATTTATCTCATTTAAATTCCCTGTTAACAAGCATTTATATGGCTATTTTATTGTTTAATATTGTTTGTAAGGAATAAAACACAGCAGGTGGTGTTTTTATAGGAAAAGAATCAACAAAGCGGTGGTGTAAAGTGGTGGACTGTAACTGCCGCAAAATTGAGTCTTTTCCTTTTTATTCCTCTTATATCATGTAAATTTGCCAATGACACAAAGTTACTTTTTATTCATTTGTTATAGAAGATAAAAAACAGTTGCTTCCTCACCAGTCTCTTTTTTTTCTCTCTCTTGAGGTTAATAATACAGGAAAAAATGTACTGCTTGACATGTTACTGAGAAACTGTTTCTGTAGCTTTTCCCATTGTCAAAAATGCACTGATCCTTACAAAGCATAGACAATTAAATAAACTGACTTACAGAAAATTTTACCATACCAGTGATTAGGATATTCTTTTTCTTTGTTAAAGAAAAACAGCACATTTTTAAACTGGTTTTATTAGTCTTACATTATTTGGAGGATCCTCCAAGTCAATGCAAATAAGCTGCTACTATGGAAACAGTGAGAAGAAGGCCATTAATATAAACCATTAATATAATTCAAATTAATTGAATTACTATTGGCACTACTGTCAGAGATGTTTTTATAGAACAGTGCTCTATAGAAGTGTTCAATACCTTGTTATCATCTCTTAGATTTGAGAATTCAACATGGTAGAATTATCGCTAATTCTATGAATAATTCTAAAATTGCATTGTTATGAAAATCAGGGTCAATGACATATCCATTTCTGAATAGTGCATAAAACATATGGAATAATGTAGATGGTACATCTGGAGATCATCATTTAAGTCCAGATCAGTGCTGTCAGTTTGCCTGGAGATCCTCTTGCCGAGGAAAGCTGGTTTTAGCGTTATTGGAATGTCACCTATTTCGCATCAGGCTTATCGGTGAAGGTAATGAAAGTCTTACTCTGTGAGATAGGGCCGTCTTATCTCTGTCAGATTGTAGATGCATGTGGGAGGGGAAAACACGCTCCAGTATGCGATCCTGAGGCACACAAGCCAGGCTGAGGCATCTGTCGAAGCTTGCAGCTTCCAGCAGGATCCTGCTTTTTTCCCTGTATCTTTTTTATTGGAATTATTATGACGTAGATGCGATTCATCAGATTTGTTTTAAAATGTGGTTTAAATAAAGAAATGCTGTGGAAAACTAAGCCTACTATATCCACATTAACCTGGGAATGTTTTTGAATTTTAAATATTTCTCAGGAAGACATGTGTAATTTCTTATAACCAAGGAAGAATCCAATCAGAAATATCCATTTTGGCACCTTGTAGTATTACTTTATTCTTGAAACCTGATATAGCCAAAAAGTCCTCAGGCAGGTTTTTTTTTATTATTCAGGGTTCTGCCCTAGCATAAACCTGTCTGAAAGCTTCGGAGTGTTGGGAATGGTTTATCCTGGAGGCAGTGTTGTAAGAAGTGAGGAATCTTCACCAATTTGGTTTTTGTTGATTTATTAGGCATAGTAATGTGACATCGCATGCCTTAGAAAGTGAGTCAAGGCTGCAAATTGCATGGCACTCTTAACACTTTGAGAAACTTTCTGGCACATTTATTGAAGTCACCCACACACTTATGCTTCTCGAATCACAAAATAATAACAGGCTTGTTTTGATTT
The DNA here is from genome assembly GCA_030068235.1 of Notoglanidium macrostoma. Taxonomy (NCBI): domain Eukaryota; kingdom Metazoa; phylum Chordata; class Actinopteri; order Siluriformes; family Auchenoglanididae; genus Notoglanidium; species Notoglanidium macrostoma. The sequence continues at coordinate 1,853,175 of JAQQZR010000035.1, read as the reverse complement.
TGTGACTTGCGCTTGAGTCACGGCTAAGTTTGAATGAGTGGTGGGCTGCCTAATAGATGGCTCTCCAGAGGAAAGAGAAAAGACTGTGTCTGTGTGTGCGTGTGTGTGTGTGTGTGTGCGCATATGTGTGTGAACCAGTCCCTTCTCCTCTGCAGGTGCCAATTAGCTTTGGAGCTGACAGGACAAGTCTGACTCAGGTGGTGGCTAAGATGTAGCTATGGTGGCTTTGCTTTCTTCACCTGTCCCTCACTTCATGTGGGCAACCAGCCATCTCATTACAGCAAACAGACTGTAGCCTCAAGTCTCCCTCACTCTCTTCCTCACTCTTTGGCTTTGCATTTTTGTTTGTAGCCTGTATTGTTTCCGTAGTCTGGACACTCACTTCTGTTTTTCCTCAACCATTGTGAGCTTTCTGTATCAGATGTTAATCCATTTCAAGCATTTCCAAAACCTTTTTGTTTCCATATATCCATATATAAATATTGCTATTGTATGCAGTCATAAATGAGTTCGACAGCTCCAAATATGTGTATTTGGATCAGGAGTGTGCAAATATAACAGGCTACAATAGCATTTTTATTTATTTGTGTCTCTTATCAAGCAATGTTGGCATAATACTTGCTAAGTATTTATCTATTTGTGAGGTCATATTATCCAAAATGTGATGCAAGCAAAAATCTTTTTATCAGATATATCTAAATAACAAAGGAACACAATGTCCATCGTAATAATAAGCAATATACCTCATTGCTTGAGAATGGTGTCATAAGAATTCTTGCTAATGCTAACACTAATTAGCATACTAACTCTTGAACTCTATAAGGCACTATAGAACCTGGGGGTAGAGATTTGCCTACATGGTTCAGGATTGGGGCAGCCCCAAGGAATTTAAAAGCAAATTCATTATGTGGTCAAAAGTATGGGGACAGGAAAAGTTAACATCACACCCAAATGTGTTTGACAAACATCTCATTCCAGATTTAATCTCCCTTAGTTTATTGACAAACCATGTCTTTATAGAGATTAGTGGCATTGTCATACTATAACAGGTTTGGGCCTCTTAGTTCCAGAGAAGGGAAATTGTAATGCTATAACATGACTATAACATGACAGAATATAGAAATTCTATACAGTTGTGTTTTCACAAACGTTTGGCCATATATGGTGCTTCGGGACCAAACAGTTCTAGGGACTAACTGAGAGGAACTACCCACTGGTGACCACCCTTTAAGGTTTTTTTCTGTTTGCATTCACACCACCAGAAAGCCAGCTGATGGTTGCTATGGAGACGCCATTAGTTTATTGTTTGTTTTAATATGAATGGAATTTTTTCCACCAATGTTCTTGCATTAGCATTAAGATTTAAACTTGTTCAGTTTCATGTGTGTTTTGGTCGCATATTTCTATACAAACAGATCATTCCATTGTGCTGTAGAATGAGGGAGACCAGGAAGTGTTATGTGCTGACAGTAAAATCCAGTTATAATGGGTTTTCTTATGTGATACCAAAAAAAAAGGAAAACCTGATTGACAAACATAAAGACAAGAACATCTAGTTTAATTAAAATTTTTATGTCTCACTTTGAGTCGTCAATATTGTGTTGTATTTCCTCTGTCACATATAGTCTCAATAAATCCTGGACTTCACTGTCAGTCCATTTGTCTGTGTTTTTTTCCTTTTTTTTTAATGCTAACTTTAAGAGCTGTTATTTACCCAGCTAGCATTGTACACACATTTTTAAAAGTGGAGTTTTCCTGTGCTGCATTGGCATGTGTTCACCATATCTACCCTAAAGTAGGAGCTAAAAAAAACCCCTCAAAACAGTATTCTAAAATCTATGACCGCCATAAGTGCCTGCAGTTCCTCCAACAGTTCTAAGAACTATGAAAAAGTTTTTCCAGTCCAAAAGCACCTAGAGTGTAGAGCTAATCTTGACTAATTACAACTAATCTTTCCTGATGCTCCTTTAAATTGTCCCTCCCCAATTTGTACATGTAGTCAAGCATAACCTACAGTGGCCTGTAAGTGCAAATCACCTTATCAAACCAATAACACCACAGCAAATCCTAAAACACCACAACAACAACAACAACAAATCAAAGCAAACTGGAAAATATATCTATATTAGCTCAGAATATAAAGGATCAAAGGGTAGGAGGTTCTTATTGAATGTCACATGCTCATTGCTGATTAGTTAAATCAGTTCTCATTAAATCAAGTGCGACAAGACACTTGTGCATAGGATTAGTTGTTTGAGATGTGTTTAACTACCGTTGTGTTTCGCAGTAAAATGATGAGCATCCGAGTTGTAATGCCGGTATACACAGTGATCATCAATTGATAGTAATGAAGTTAGGCTGCTTCGCTATGTGACACAGAATAGTAAGTACATACAAACACACCATTTTTTGTTCAAAGGGATCTTTTTAAACAATAATAAATTTAACACTGTCTTTTTGTGGCATCAGGTGTGCAAGTAGCTGAGATGGTTAGCTTTCCGCCTGGATGACTGTTGAACCCATCCAATCTCTGACATGTTGAGGGAAAAAAGCTCTTGGGAATGAATTGTTCTCTGAATACAATGTGACAGAGAGAGAGAGAGAGAGAGAGAGAGATAGAGAGAGAGAGAGAGAGAGAGAGAGAGAGATTTATTCAGTAATAGGAAGTCTTATACCTACTATTAATGTATCAATATAATTACAAATTTTAAACCTGAAAAAGGAAAACATTGATTATCTCAGATAACTAAAAACAAATATCAGTTAATGTGACTGTAACCATCACACACATTACCATTATAGCCTCTTCAACTGAACATTTAGATGTTTCATATTTAGCATTTTTGTTGTATGTTTCTTTTCCTAGCAAACTTTATGAATTACTATAATTTCTGGATCAATTATGCAGTGCATTTTCAATTTTGCATTAATCTAATGATGTATTCAGCTCATGTAATACAACAATACAGATTCCTTTCTTTTTACATATCATCACCCAAAAGTTTCAGATCCATCAGCATCTCCAGTCATCATGGATTTGCCATAAGCACAGTCCTGAAGCTCAATTTATTGAGTGAGAAGCAGCAATGCTTAGTTCAACCAGTCAACCTCTCAGGAATGATGAAAAGATCTTTCTTGCTCGCAGAGCTAGAAACAAAAAGCCTCTCCCTCAATGCGAAATACTGAAGCTACCTTTCATCCCTAATTGGCTGCTATATTCCAGCCTGTGTGATCTAGCCGTCTTTGTGATCAGTAAGGATAGTGTCTCTGTAGCTTCACAGGGGTCTGCTGAGGTAATCCCTCTGTGTGAGAACAGCCACTACTGTTTGATATCTGCCTCTCGCCTGGAGAGCCTGGAACTGTCCATGAGTTCAACTCTAACATGCAGAATGAAGAACTTGAAGAACTAACACGGTCTCAAAGTTGCAAATGGGTTTGAAATCACTAAAGCGTTTTTGTTGAGGTGAAGGGCAAGGTTAATGATGGTAGATTTTCTTGCGATTAAACGCAAATTGATTGCTTTCTGTGAATTAACATTTCCCCAAAACAGGCCTAAACAGTGTTAAACAGGAAATTACAGACGTTCCAGAGATGTTCCTAGGTTGAATTCCGCACCATTTATCACTTCCTTATTTCAAAGAACTTCTGAGAAGTTATATATACAGCACAGTAGAAGTGTGTTGCAAGCCAGAATGTAAAACATGAACAAAAACTGCCTACTTTCATAGAGAAAGGTATTTTGACTGACATGGCAAAAAGACCAACTGCAGATTTTTTTCCTTCATAGATTGTCAGCAAACATGTGAGATAAAACATGACTTTTTTTTACTAAAACTCTATATCTTTTAAGAGAAAACTTTCCATCCTATGATTATATCATGTTCTGAAAAGCTCTTGTTTTGTTCAAAAGTTGACACCTTCAACATTATGATGCTTGTAGCCAGGAATGTGTAAAAGAGCTCGTAAGCTTTGTGTCTCATGAACATGGATGTAGTTACTATGAATGTACATTATGTAAGGTAGAAAAGTAATTCATTATTTTCGCTTTTTACACTCTCAGAAAAGGTGTCCTTCATAATTTATTTTAGATGGATGAGGATTTTTTTATTTCCTGAAGTGGTATTACTTAAAGGTCTTTCTAATAGGGAGAAATTGCATAGAGTTGCAAGTAGAACCTTTATGGTCTTTAGGTTTTAAAGTTGACCTTTTTTGAAGAAGGTAATTATTAATAATATGCAGACGAAAAAGAATGAAAGCGTCTGTGTCTGCATCTGCACTGCTAAGCAAAGCCTTTAGCAGGTGTGCCCTTATTTATAATCAGGATGGTCACGCTAGCCATGTAGTAGTTAGAATATTCCATGCAAGGTTATTGAGTCTCTAGTGATTTTGTCAACAGTCTGGGAATGAATATAAAGCATCTGTAGACTTTGAGTCAACATCTTTCCTCATACACGGCGATCCCAGGCTTTGTTTGATAACCAAAATGGCCAGATCGAAAAAGGGAAGCAATGCTCGCAAGTGGGCAAACACAATTTAGAACGGAATCTGAAAATGCAATTTTGCACAGGTGCAGAATGGTGTTTATGTATGTGTGTGTGTGTGTGTGTGTGTGTGTGTGTGTGTGTGTGTGTGTGTGTGTGTGAGTGTGTGTGTGTGTATGAGTGTGTGTGTGTGCTTTCAATGGCTGATTTGTTTTCCACAGAGCTGAAAGAGGTTTTTGTTGAGGGTATTGCTCAGTAGGGTCCGTCTGGTACTGAGGAGAATTCTGAAGAACCTCTTTACTCAATAAAACAGATGACTCAGGTGATGCAAGTCTCTGTCACAGCTGTCACATGCTGAATATTCTGGTTACGGTTCTCTAAAGTTTCATAGCATAATGATTATTTGTTTTGAGGTAGTGCAAGAATGGCACTTCACATTCTACTACATTATCACGATGCAAAGCTTTTTTGAAAAAGATTTTTAAGCTTTTTTTTGCACATTTGTCACCATTGCAAGCCATCTTGACTGACAGCATTATGAATATTTAAGGTTAGGTTGTACAATGAGTTTAGGATTTGGTTTTCCAACCAAAACTCACTCGTACTCATTATGCTTTCGAAAAATGCTCCATGAGCTCAAGCAATATAAACTCTAATTTTGTAAGCCCTGATACCTTGTTGTTACACCAGCTTCCTAGCAATTTTTAGCCATGAAATGGAGTGTGCTAGATGAGCTGAGGGGATGGATGAGTTGCTGAAGGCAGTTGAGTGATCAAGCACAGGGAATGGAAACTGAAATAGTAACAAAAACAATGGCTGACAACCCTGATAATGCTACTTTGCTAATGTCTCAGGCTTTATCTTCCTTATCTAATGTAATGAATTAGTGAGAATGTAATGCTCGCAAAAGTAGCTTTATGAAGCTTAGTGTGATTTGATACCAATGAAAAAATCTTACAACAAAAGGTGGCTTGTAGTGTTTGCTGGCAGCCATGACTGTTTCAGAACATCTGGGTGGCTCCCATTTGGTCAGGGATATCAGGGCTGTCAGAAAGTTCCTAAAATAACACTTGGAGGAGAGGCATTTAAGTTGGTAGCTTGTAATTACAACTGTGAATTTGGCATTATGTAGGTGCAGTGTTCATGCATTCAGGCAGTGGGGTGCTGATGTCATTTGTAGCATAATTACAAAGTATGCAATGTGTATAGGAGGCTGAAAATTGGTGGAACCAACATGGTTCAATATATGAAAATTTCATTTTGTATAAAAAGATGTACAAATTGATGTATAGAATGTATAGCCACTAATGCAGCTTGACATATGAAAAAAATAGTCCTGATCTCAAGGAAACAATGTTTGTTATCTTGAAATCAGAAGGAAAAAAAACATATGGCATTTCTGGACTTCCATACATTCCAGATTTAGTTCCTTCTTTGCTGTTATAATGCGCTCCACTCTTCTGGAAAGGCTTTCTACTAGATTTTGGAACATGGCTGTGGGGATTTGTGTTCATTCAGCCACAAGAGCCTTAGTGAGGAGTGAGGAGGCTCCAGTTCCAGTTCATCTCAAAGGTGTTCATTGGGGTTGAGGTCAGGGCTCTGTGCAGGACACTCAAGTTCTTCCGCTCCAACTTTGGCAAACCATGTCTTTATGGAGAACCTATGACACACAAGATATCTCTGTGATGCCATTTCTGAGTTTCACGTTATGTGTGTGGCCTGGTTATCAGATGCTTGTTTGCAGACACCACCCCGAGTCTTGGGTCAAGGAGTCCCAGTTACCCCATCATTACCATGACCTCATCTCAGTTGAGGAAGCAACAGGTTCATCCATTTATATAGAATAGCATCCAAAATTACACCTAATCAACTTTTAGCATAATCACATTCCCTTCCAAGTATCTCTTTCAATTAAAATTACTCTTATGCCAGTTCTGATCTAAATGACTATGGCCCATTATCCCAATCTGTGAATCTTTATCAGCAAATTGAAGAGGACGCACTCAGATTTGTAATTAAAGAATGGAGACAGGGCTCTTTTCAAACATCTGTTCAAGACGTGATTTTGCAGTCAAAGTTAATTAGGCACCTTGCCATTCAGGAGATCACGTTGCCGTATCGAAACACAAACATCTCACCATGTCAGCTGCTTTGAGGTGATAAAAGAACATTGAAAATAGTCTAGGAGGAAACCCTGCAGTGTACAGTTTGCCATTAGGAATATATAAAGAATATATTTCAATCTAAGCCCAACTTCTTATAAGTTTCCTCTTAATGTTTTGCTTTGGGAAAATTTCATAGTGCTGTGATTTCTCTGCATTTAAAAAGTTCAGTAATTAATTAAGTGACCAAAAGTACCATCTGACCTTTCAAATTCAGACATTTAAATGACATGGCTTGGCTTCATGTTAGACGCCAGGTACTAAACCTAAGCTTACACTAAATATTGCCTCAATTGCACATTTGATCTGATGAAGAGTGGATTTGTTTTACAATTTCCTACTACTTTGTTCAATATAATTACTTCATCCCAACTATTGTTATTAGTTTTTGCTTGTTATTCTGCAATAATGTCTCAATTGAGGTTGCACTATTAGAGGGAAAAGGGTATTTAGGGAAAAATTTCTTAAAGCTGAGTACACATGACAGGATGCTCACTAATGGATGACATAAAAGCAATAACAGCTGGTTAGGTTTCTTTTTTCTTTCCTCCTTCCTTCTGCAATTTGGAAGAAAGCTGCCGAGATGACATCTTCCCCCAATCTGTTATAGTATTTTAAGAAACAGAGGCATTTTTTCATTCAAGCAGTAATTGCAAAGGTGCTCTGGCAAACTACAGCTCAATGCTTCTGATTGACTGAGAAGGCACAGTACTTTTTTACTATTAAATTGCGGAGAGTCTGCTAAAAAGTTTTGTGGATAATTTGGAGCAGCGTGAACAGTGCCCTCATTTCTCTCTTGACCATTTGAACTACTCATCTTCTTCCTTTTCACCTTTTCATGTCTGCTGAATTTCTGGTAGCTGCACTCTGACCTCACTGCTGTTTGTGGTCTTCTTAAATTAAAAGGCATATCAGAGCATTGTGAATTGTATAACCTGGACTTAAAATGCCTTTTTATCTCCACAACAGAAAGGAAATTTACTGTATCAAGCATGATTGCATTAATCATTTGAGATGATGACTATTGTATGTGACAACAGAAGTGACAACAGCTGTCTAAAGCGATTGTTAATTTTTTCCCCTTGACGCGTTCATGAACTCCATGTGTTTTACTCATTTCACAAATTAAGGATCATGTTACATCAGCAGTTAAATTATTAATGTAAAACACACAAAACTGTGGCTTTTATAGAATATGTGTACTTACTTACATTATTTTCCTGTGGTAGCTATCTAATTAATTTAATTTTTTAGACATGTGGGCTGAAAGTGACAACTAAGAATACTTTGGGCTGAAGCTTCTATAGATGACTATTATTTATTCACGGTATTACGCAAGGTAGATTTAGTGAAGATGAAACTGCCTGTGAAGGTACTACATGCAAAATGTTGATGTTATTGGTGGCATTTCTACCTTATACTGTTATATGTATATAAAACTGGCGAATGCAAATTTCTACTGAATCTATAACACTGAACAACAATTTTTTGATAAGTCTTGTTCCTGAAAAGTTTTTGCCTGATTGTGACAGGTACCTACTGGGTATGCACAAGTATAGTTTTGGTTTTACTGCATCACGTAGGAACTCTGAGAAATATACATTTATATGTTTAGTGACAACAACGTATTTAGTCACGTTTATGTTTCACATAAGCTATTAAATTCAACAGAATTAAAAGTGTTTTGCTCCTGATTTTC
>JAQQZR010000035.1:1820530-1832110 GCA_030068235.1 Notoglanidium macrostoma | reverse complement strand
CAAATGACAGATTGGAGTCAATAATCACACCAAAGTCTTTTACTTTGGCACATGGTGAAACAGAAAGGCCATCCAGAATTACTATGTAGTTGGAAAACTTACTTCTAGTTACATGTGGTCCTAGTACTAGTACTTCTGTCTTATCAGAATTTAGTTGAAAGAAGTTAAGCATCTATTGTCTAATGTCCTATCGATCTACAACCATCTTGCAGTGAAATTTCAGATTTCAACCAGCTGAATGGCTCTCCCTCACCCCTTCCTTACCATGTGAACATACTGTGGCCATCAGGTGCTTGCAACGTACAATTCAAGTGCTTCCAAAATTATGTCATCATCTATTAGTGCATTGAGTAGCTAGTAAACTGATGAGGTTACGTTAAATAGATTTTTAGATATTGTATTTAGTTATTTAGTTTGTAAAACTCTAGGTCATAACTTCCATGTAAGATGCATTACATGGTAGCGTTGTGGTAGCGTTTTATTGCTAGAGAATATTATTGCTACTTGTTCTGCATTGTGGTAGCTTTTTATTGCCAACTTTAGAAGGATACCTTTGTTTTTTTTTTCTGTTTGAAGAGTCAAATATCAGATAAAGCTAGTAATTTTACTGAGATTAGAGGGAGAAGGAGAGGGAGGAGGAGGGGGAGAGGTGGTGGATTGGTCATCAGTGAGTCATTCTATTTAGGAAAAGCCACATAAATTTTTTTTTTATTATTTTCTGCAGTCATGTTGTCCCATTTTCACTGACTTGTTTTGCTTCATGCCTTCCCTTTTTTTTTTTAAAAAAAGGATTCATGCCCCCTTACTGTTACTGTGTTAAATAATAAGTAGATCCTTCATTTTTCACAAAGTTTGGGTTGTCAAACTTGTTATCCAGTTTCAGCAAACACTGCTTCCTTATCTTTCTTCTTCTTTGTCTTTCTTCCGGTCCTTCTTTCTGAATTTATGCTGATGCTTGTAAAAACACAATACGCAGAAAGCACTCTCTAGAGGTTTGTCCATTCTGGACTAATTTAGAAACATGGCAGTGCAACATGGTGGCCTCCATTGGCAGTGGTCCCATGCCCTATGTATATGTAAGGGGCTCAATCTAAGCTTATAAAAACAAAATTCATAATTACAGTTAATTATACACTAAAGAAAACATACTTAAGATTATTATATTTAATTTCTGTTCTTAGATCCCTTTACATAGCCCTACATATCGTACATAGTGTACCTTTAAGTGACCAGAGTAGGTTTACTACTTTTGTTATACTGTGTTTTAATACCTCTAGCACACTAACACATCTCTAACAGGATTGTGGTAAGACCATACAAATAGTACCAGCATAAGGACTTTTTTTTTATGGAGACAACAAAGCACTTCTGTAAATCAGTAAGGAACTCAGTTCCTGATTTGCATATCCCCTAATAAAAACTGCTACCTATTTTGCAAATACTGTTATTATACTATTATCTACATGTATTTTTATATTACCTATATATTTTAAATATTAAAAATGATATTATTAAATTAGTATCACCTTACAGCCATACAGGATACAACCATGTAATAATGCAAACAGATTTTCTTTTCATTACCCTGTTCTGAGAACCTCTGTAATAGCTCTGCTCTTGCTGTTAGACATGATGGTATTAGCATATGCACACAGGACATTAAGAAGGATTCTGGGATTTTTGTGATTAATGAATATTTCATCAGATTAGGTGAGGAAGGAAGCGGCTTAAGTGTAAAATCTTGTTGAGATTTGTCACCCGTTATTGAAATGGACCACAGTGTTGGCAGCATGTTTCTGAAAAACAGTTCTGCTTCCAACTTGCATAATATATGGGTTAAGACACAAAAACAAGTCTCTGGATCAATTAGGTTGTTAGAAGAAAAGCGTGTGCTTTTGTCTTACGTTCACAATGCAAGTAACCCCAGTGAAACCTGCAGAAATTGGCTCTATACTAAACTGTACCTAAAAAACACAAAAGGGAATAAAAACAAAGCGATACCTGAAAGAAATTTCTTGGATTACTAACATAAGGAAGACATATCAAAGAAGAAGGAAATGGAAGCTTCAGAAGGAATGAATAAAAAAAAAGGTTGGGTCTAAAAGCTGGAGAACTTATTAACTATGTTCCTCAGGTTATTTTTTCCACTCGACAAGAAACTAAAGAAAAAAAAGATTTAAAACCAATTACACTGTATAAAACCCCACACTGGAAATTACCATTTGTTGCAAAGCAAATGCCAATCACTGTGGTTAAAATCCGGCCAACAGTACACATATGTGGTGCTTAAAATGCGTGATTCCTTTTCAAATCAGAGTTTCCAGAGTTACAGCAACTTGGCAGAATGGAACTTTTAATGAGGTGGAAAAATACAATTCCATCACCTTTCGAGCTGCACAAACACTGCTGGGAATTCACAGTGTCTTTTTTTGACTATTGCTTTCTTTAATCAGTCACTTTGCGCTGCTAACCATCCCAGGTTTTTGGCAGAGCTGACACATTCAGCTTTGTGATGTTTCATCATCCAGGAGAATAAGTGCATGTCAGGTGATCCAAGGCCCAGAACATCTTGGCAGGTAAAGTAAGTGCTTAGATCCATAACGCGTTTGTCTGGACATGCTGAAAGTTGACTTTTTGACACAGCGAGATAAGAGCTAATCCCTCTCCCCCAACCTCGACAGCTTTCCTCAATCTTCTGCTTTAATTAAAGTTCAGAGGGCTGCGTGCTTCGTTGGCTGAAAAATGAGGGCAGAAGGGAGCATAGTGCTTGATTTGTCACTCACTGGATGAACAATCAAGAATTTAAAGAGGGATTGAGAACTGTTTATGGAAAAATGTGTCAGAAACCATCATTTTATATGATGAGAAATCTAACTCACTGAGAACATTTTAAGGTAATGATTTGACAAGATGCTTGAGAAGCTTTTACTTACCTCAAAAAAGACTCTGGTCACAATTCAGTTTATTTCAGATTCACAGAACTGATTTCTCAATTCTATTCAAATCAATTCTCAGAATATTTTGAATAAAATCTGAATGGAAAAATAAAGTAATGACTGACAAAACTTTCAATTGAAACATAATGAGCTACCCAAGGCATCGTTTTAACCAGAAACAGCGCTCCAAAGTTAAAATGTCCAGCCCTTTTCTTGTGCACTGTAAATTGTACTGAAGTAAATTTCAGAGTTTAAGAACTTTTCTAACTGTTATAACATGGTTGTGTAACTGTACAAGGTGTAATGCTATTATGGTCATTGAGATAAGGAGTTTTTGGCCCCAGCATGCACTCTATATACAGTAATTTAACTCTATGAATTGGGCAGATTGGAACCACTGGTGTTCAAACATTGCAATTGCATTTCATACACAATTAATAGAATGCTGTTTCCCATGATGTGAATCACACGTTCACTGTGAATTCACATTCACATCATTTTGGTGGACTACCACATACTGGTAAATTTGCATACATCTGCTCATATGACGGGCGGCACGGTGGTGCAGTGATTAGCACTGTCGCCTCACAGCAAGAAGGTCCTGGGTTTGATCCCTGGGTCACCCACTGTGCCTTTCTGTGCGGAGTTTGCTTGTTGTCCCCGTGCATGCGTGGGTTTCCTCCCACAGTCCAAAGACATGCAACTGGTCAACTGGCTACTCTAAATTGCCCATAGGTGTGAATGCGAGCATGTGTGGCTGTTTGTCTGTGGTGGACTGGCGACCGGTGTACCCCGCCTCTCACCCGAAACGACTGCTGGGATTGGCTCCAGCTTCACTCCAGACGGATAAAGCGGTATAAATAATGAATGGATAGATGCTCATATGACAGTTATAGGTGATAAATGTAAAGGGTGTGGATACATGAACGTTAATGTTGTCTTTTTTATTCATGTATATGAAATACAGTTATGACTCTAGACAATTACAGCTCTTGTATTTCTTCCAATTCCTCTGAATTTTACCTGAGATCAACATCAAATAAAATGATTCATGATTAGATGTTAATCTATTTCTAAAGCACCCTTAAAAGTTTTTAAGTGTGTACTTGGTTTTATATTTTAAATATAGTCTTGACAGGTGTTTTTTCATCAATACTGCTACCATAGCGCCTTCCAAACTGTTTTAGTACCATATATATAGTGGCCACTGTAGTTTTTTATTTTGGCTACTGTGGACTAATGGGCAGTGAGTAATAAAAAAATGCATCTGGTGTGCTGAAGTTTTCAAGAGCTGATTGCACACAAATTTGCATAGGGCCTTTGATTGGAGGTTTTTTTTGTGATTGTGGAGGGTTTTTTTCTTAAGCAAGGAGAGATTGCTGTATATACAAAGTTTTTCAGTGCATAGCCAGTAATTTCTGTGACCTTTAGGACTTGTTTTGACAGTTACGAGCCGCTTTCCACTGAGAACAGAGAATTTAGTGAGTTTCTCCCATTTTTAGCCTGTCTACTGATAGAAATTTTCAAACAAGACAACAGACAACACACATTAAGTTGCACATATTAACAATAATGCCTGATTAATGTGCAATTAGAAACATATTGAACTAAATGAACTGACACCTTCAGTACATACAGGATGGCTGGAAAAAAATTGAAATAATTTTGAACTGCATTTAATGTAACAAATAAAAAGCTGTACCTGCTCTCCAGGTTTTATAACACCTGTCTTTGTACTGCTCACTCTTGCTTGCCACATCCATGTCCTCTGGTTTCAGGTTTCAAGAGGGATTTGACATCAGCTTCAAAGTTTATATGATTTATTATATAAACTTTATACCACATAGGTAGTGAATTCTCTATTCTTACTGAACAGAAAGTGTTTTATATAACAGCAGCGCTGACTAATTCAAATCACATGTGTTACTTCTAATGTATTATTATTTCTATAGTATGATAAATATACAGTATATATGGTATTTTTTAATACATAAATAAATATAATTGTCAGCAAATTAAGAGCTATAAGAGAAATATTACACCTCTGGACAAGAACACTGCTTCAAGTCTCATCACACCATCACATCAGATTGATTATTTTCCTACAACTGTTCATGGATTATGCCTTTTCCTGCTGATTCTGTACCTGTGCCTTAGTGATTTAATAAACATGTCTGCTTTTACTGCTGCCTCTTACCTGCACATGTGTCCGGCCATATCCTGCAAACCTGACCAAATGCTTGGCTGCAACAAGCATTGGACGCAGCAAAATCATGGAAGGATGGCCGAATACACACCATGCCCACTTTTATTCTGCAGCGAAGGTCGGTGAATGTCCCAGTATCTTATGACAGGGTGGAATTTCCACCACATGGGTTACTGCTTCAATGCATGTTATATTATCACAATCTGGTGGAACCTGAACCAGCTGAGGACATATGGGTGACGTGCCTGGTCAGCTGGCTCATGGGTCCAGGGCAAGGTACCTCATCACCATCGAACATCTGTCTATGACGAGCCCCATTAAAATTGGTTCCATTGGCAGACTGAAGGCACTCTCCACTCCAAAGCTGTCTCTCGTGGCCAAGAAGGAGGCAGCCACTCCAGAGTCCCCTCCAGTGGCCGAGAAGAAGGCAACATCTCCTGAGCCCCCTCCAGAGGCTAAAGGGGAGGTCTTCGCTCTAGAGCTCACTCCTGGTTTCGAGGATGATGTAGTCACTTCTCCACCAGGCTTTGAAGATGACTTTTTCACCATGCCCAGATCTGAGCATACTCTCATGCCCGAGTCTATGATCATGTCTGAGCTTAAGTTCACGTCCATGCCTGAGTCCATGTCCACATCTAAATTCAAGTCTGTGTCCATTCCAGAACCCAAGTCTGAGCCTACACCTGAACTGGCAATTCAGCCTGAGCAAATCACCAAGCCAGCTCAAGCCACTGAGCCTGTTCCAGTTCAAGCCACAGATCCTGTTCCAGTTCAAGCCACAGAACCCATTTAAGTTCAATCCACAGAGCGAGTTCCAGACTCACATTCCATTCCTTTTCAAGGTTCAATGCCTATTCAAGTTTCACAGCTCGCTCACGCCTCCCAGCCATTCACAGTTGCAGAGCCTGTGATTACTCCAGCCACAGATGGAGAGCCTAAGCCCGTTCTAGCCACAGATGCAGAGACCGAGCCCAGTTTCTAGTTTCACAGCCTATTTCAGTCTCACAGCCTGCTCCAGCTCCAGCCTCCACAGTTTCTGAACCAGCTTCAGCCTCCACAGTCTCTGAACCAGCTCCAGCCTCTACAGTCTATGAGCCAGCTACAGCCTTCACAGTCTCTAAGCCAGCTCCAGCCTCAACAGCCCCAGGGGCCATTCCAGTCACAAAATTGGTTCCAGTAATGAAGACTGTTACAGCCTCAGCCTCGTGGCCTATTCCGGTTGCAGCCACAAATGTCTCTAAGTCAGTTCCAGTCTCTGAGCCAGGTCCAGTCACAGTTTCAGAGCATGCTTTAGTCACAGTCATGGAGCCCACTCCTTTTCCTGTTCCAACCACAGTCATGGAGCCCGCTCTGTTTCCAGTGTCCATAGTCTCAGATCCAGTTCAATTTTCAAAGCCTGTTCCAGTTTCAGAGCCCACTCCACGCAAGGGGCCTGTTCCAGTTTTTCCAACCAGTTCTAGTCTCCATGTCTGCTTTGGCTGCAGTTCAAGCTGCACAGCCTGCTACAGTTCAAGAGCCTGCTCCTGCTCCAGTCACATTCACAGAGCCTGCTCCTGCTCCAGTTGCAGAGCCTGCTCCTGCTCCAGTTGCAGAGCCTGCTCCTGTTCCAGGTGCAGAGGCTGCTCCTGTTCCAGTTGCAGAGGCTGCTTCTGTTCCAGTTGCAGAGCCTGCTCCTGTTTCAGTTGCAGAGGCTGCTCCTGTTTCAGTTGCAGAGGCTGCTCCTGTTCCAGTAACAATCACAAAAGAGTAATCCTGTTCCAGTCTCAGTCACAGAGCATATCCTGGTTCCAGTCTCTTCAGTCAAGCCTGCCTCTACACCTGAGCCTGCTTTTAACCTGGTCCAGTTCTGGTTCCTGTCACAAAGCCCAATCCAATTCCTATCACAAAGCCCATCCGAGTATCAGACAGTGTTACTGTTATCAAGCCGATTCACATGTTGCAACCCAATGACTATCTTAGTACCATAGTATGTGAAGTTGACAAGGAACTTAAAAACACTTTACCATATTCAGTCACAGCTGAAAGTCCACTGGAATGAACTTAAATTCCCACTTGCCTTGAGAGGAAGACTACTAACTAGGGCTCACACCTGGTCAACCATTGGACACCCAGACAACCATTGAACTTGTGAACTTTTGAAAGAGAACTATAGGTGGCTAAATTTGGTTCAAGACATCAAAAACCACATGACATTCTGCTCTATATGTCTCCGAATAAAAGGTTCCAGATTTCCATCTGGAAGGCTAGGTCTATGCCTGTGTCCATGCTTGTGCCTGAGTCTGAGTCTATGCCTGGTCCTCACCCCATGCTCAAGGTCGTGCCTGCTCTTTTTTTTTTTTTTTTTACTGTGTTTGGATATTCTGGTTTTGTTTCTGTTTTGCCTTTGATGTCCTGTTTGTGCTTCGCCTGAACTTTTGCCTGTTGATGGATTATGCCTTTACCTGCAGATTCTGTACCTCTGCCTTAGTGATTCAATAAACATGTTTGTATTTATTGCCACCTTCTACCCGCACATGTCCAGCCACACATTGCAAACCTGACAATAACAGCACCCCTTAAGTGTTTATTCCATGCATACAACTTAAACTCAGATACTATACAAAAACACATTATTTGAAACTAGGACAAATGCATTTTTAGCTGTTTAAGAAACTTCACATGGCATTATAATACAGCTGAATGTTTATATATTTGTCTATTCTTTTAAAATTGTTGTACATTTTATTTAAAACTGACATGACCATGGTAACCCTTTACATATTGTGCTGTTGTCTCTACAGCTTTTCTGTCAACTGAACAAGCTTATACTACCACAAACAAAGTCTGAAATTTAAAAAATATCTGTGCAGGAGTGCCCACTAGAGTCGTTGGAGTACAGAGGTGATGGCGCAGTGTGTGGTAGAGAAAGTCTCCAAAGGGTGAGCTTTCTCTCTTGGCAGTCCTTGGAGCTGATGGCTGGGGAGGGTAAAGGGAGAGGTGGCAAGCTGGCAAGGGCTGAAGTCAGGAGATCAGCGAGTGGGTGATCATAACCTTCTTTTCAGCCAAGTCAAGCAGGATCCACGCTGGAGTTTCCCTTGCTCATGGATCTTGCTCTTCTTAGAAAGCAGGGCTGTATATAGAGGTGTGACAGGCCATTCACATTGCCATGCTTCAATCCTGCTAGATGCATAACCTTGACAGAGAAGCCCTGCAATGACAAGAACCACCCTGAGTGATCTTAACTACTTGACACTTCACAATATATATATAATTAATATTTAGCAAAAATGGGTGTTAGGTATCATCCCTAGAACAATGTGTCATCCCTAGAACAGCTATGTTATAAGATATGATTCTGTTGTGCCATCCTTGCTTTCTAAATTGGTGTAGAATATACAGGTTTGAAGTGAATGTACCGCGAAAGAAAGAATATGTGTGGGTTTGGATCTCTGCTGCTTCCTGCAATTTAGTCTCCCCCCTGTTGATGTGCTCAGTGTTATGTCACTCAGGGTGCTCATTTAATTAATGTACTGTTAAATCCCAGTGTGTGTGTTTTCTATCTAGCTTTGGAGCTAAATGCCACAGACATTTGGGTTCATGGACTTGCAACTGCTAAGACAGAAAGAGGACCAAAATAATAAAATGTTCCATTGTGCTGCATTCCATTGTGTGTTCAACTGTCTGCTAAATTTACATTTGTATTTGTTAGTGTGAAAGACCTATTTAGAAGAAATAACAAAATATGGCAAAATGTACATGAACATTATGACTAGTTAAAAAAAATGAAATTATAATGAGTGAGAGACAGAAAATCACTCGAAAAGCTACATCTGCTCTCTATAAATAGATAAATAAATTAATTAAATAATAAATGAACGAATAAATAAATAAATAAATAAATAAATAGTTGTATTTCCTTCGGCTGTCATACAGATTTGCTGATGAAACACCTTGGATCAATACTGGACAATTTTTTTAAGGAGACATAACAAGTATGATTAATTTTGGTTCTGGTTTCCAGACACATTATTGAACAGAATCAGCAGTGGAAAAAGTGATTTGTTTCTATGGTGATATTACCGGATCATTTAAGTGCAGCGATTATCACTATTGACCCTTATATTTTAATGTACAGGTTTGAAAATAGTCAGTTTAGAAGCTGTTCCTTCATTTATATCCATCCTACTGATTTTAAAGGAGTACCTTATAGTGTACCTTTCAGGTTTGCGGGGTTTGGCAGAACACCTGAGCAGGTGAGGAGACGGCACTATAAAACTCATTGAGTTTATTATATACCCACACACACACACACACACACACACTGAAGCAGAAGTACAAAAACGTCAGGCAGAAGAGTAATCCAAGTAACAGAAAAGGGTCGAGCGATCAGCAGACAGGGTATCAAATATTATCCAAAACACAAAGGTCAAAAACAACAAGTAGTGTCCAAAAAGACAAGAAACAGAAACACGGGAAATAAGGCTTGGCAATAGCGTCCAGAGGCTAAACTAATGCTTCGCGAAATCCGAAGTGCAACCGAGAGTCCTTTTAAACATGACCTGATTGTCTCTGGATCCAATTTCAGGTCAAGTAATCTGGCTGGGAGTGTGTGCTTGTGGGGGCTGTAGTCCTCCGTCGTTCACGCCAAAATGCAGAAGTACGTGCTGCAGTAAGGGGCAGATTCCTGACAGTATCACAAGGTTCAGTTTTTGGCCCTTTATTGTTCTCCATTTCCTATTGGCTATAAATGCTGAAATGTATTTTGTCATTTTGCTCGAGAGTATTGCATGCAATAAAGCATGCAACCAATATCAAGTGTTATTTACATTAATGAACTTTATATATCATACTGTAATCATATACTTTTGCTCACTGAGAAAAAAAATGTGTGGTCTACCAGAAAAGGTGCAAAGTTCTAGGTTGTTTAACATGTTTAGATGATAATAGTTATGCCCTGTCTCAACAATTCTCAACCATTCTCAAACATCATTCATCTTTTGATCCCCCCCCCCCCCCCCATGGTCTCTTCTGCAAGGTGGGTTTTGAAGGACATCGTTCGCTGACATGGCTTACTAGTCTAATATGAAGAATTTATGCTGTTAACATTTTTAATGTTCATTTAACACAATTTTGAGTAAAATATACTTATAAAGCAAGACAATTTTTTTTTTACAGTTTTCATAATAATCCTTGGTGCCATGTAACCATTATTTTAAATATACCTAGTTAAATTAATTAAGATTTTTTTGTGTGGAAATTGTTACCACACTTATGTTGAGTAAATTTCACATCAATTAACAATGTTACATCTCAATGTAACATTACATAATTGTTATATGGTAAATATTTTCTCTAGCTACATGTAATGTGCTCAATAAACTGAACCATCCACTATAACCATGAATGATAGCAGACTTTATGAGAATGCGTGTTTGCTGTGTTTGCTGATAAATGTGTTGTACATTCTAATGCATGTTAATAACATTAAATTGTTAGATGCTTTTAAATCAAATTAAAGTATGTTTTGTAAAAGTAACTTACTAAAGCTTTTTGCTAAAAATGATATAGCATAGTATTTGAATTTACAGAATACGTTCCTCAAGACAAAATGTATTTTAAAGCTTAAAGTGGAATAAACATGTTGAATTGTCTTTCTTTGTTGAATTTTAAAAAGCATGAGAGAACTTAGATAGAAAATCAGACAGTATTTGAGTTTAGATAATAAGGTTATAGCTATATGTATGTTCAAAAATCAAATTTCTCTCAGAATATTGACATAAATTGTAATAATTGATGTAAATATTGTACATTTTTAAGGACCTTTAAAATGTAGGGCTTGTCATGTGATTATGTTTTAATGCTACTGTTTGCAAAAATGAAGATAGAAGCAATAAAAGATTTCAAGAAGTAATATTTTGAAAAAAGTCATAATATTATATGGAAAAAGGTTACAATACTTTCAAAATTAAGTTGTAATATTTTGAGAAAAAAAAGCAATATTTCAAGAATAAAGTCATAATAAAAGGACAGCATGGTGCATATCAGAGCAAAGGAAATAAAGCAATACTTTATACACTAGAAGGGCACTCTGGCACAGACCTTCGGCAAGGACAGTAATTGACTCTTCTATGATATACGAATCTGCAACCGCAACCACTTCATATGTCTGGATGTATTTCCAATGGACTCATCATAGTTCTACACTGGCTATGTTTCATTACTATTGCACTCTGTTGCCATCTATATGGCATATGGCATATCTGCATGGCATTGTCGAGAGCAGACGTCTGTGATACTAAATGCGATGAAGCCGCCCTGTGATTTGGATCCACTATAAAACTTAATGGGTTCTTCATTGGCCCATGCTATACCCATGCTATATATGAGGATGGGATCCCTTTTGAGTCTGGTTCCTCTCAAGGTTTCTTCCTTTTGCCATCTCAGGGAGTTTTTCCTTGC
>JAQQZR010000035.1:1792687-1810821 GCA_030068235.1 Notoglanidium macrostoma | reverse complement strand
AAGTCTAATCTCAGTGATTGCTAACCCTGATCAAAGTCTAATCTCAGTGATTGCTAACCCTGATCAAAGTCTAATCTAAGATGTTACTAACCCTGATCCAATCTCTAATCTCAATGATTGCTAACCCTGATCCAAGGTTAATCTCAGATGTTACTAACCCTGTTCCAAGCCTAATCTCAATTATTGCAAACCCCGATCCAAGCCTAATCTTAAATAATTGCTAACCATGAGCAAAGCCTAACCTTAGATGATGGATAACCCTGAATCAAGTCTAATCTCAGTGATTGCTATCCTTGATCCAAGTCAATCTCAACTATTGCTAACCCTGATTAAAGTCTATAGTCTGTAAACTGAAACAGGACCACTGAGCCCTTAGTTAGGGTCAATCACCACCTGCTTTAATTTCAAGAGACATGTAGTGATGAATTGTGCTTTTATGTCCACTTAATACCTGCAAGTCACTGGTCAGGCCTCACAGACGCTACAACACAGATGAATGAGTGTTTGCTCAACTCAAGAAGAAAGGCTTACATAATGGCTGACTTCCTGACATTATATGATTATAGCTCTGTAGTTTAGCCAACCTGCTGGTCACAAATCTAATTACCTGATGTTTTGTGGCTAATATGATGGCAGAGTTGAAAGGGCAGACAATACTTTACAGACCTTTCACAAGCACCATGTAGTAATGAATTCTCTGCTCACTTTGAGCACTGGTCCATTTTAAGGTAATTGTAGGCAATCCGTTAATGTATGCAATTGAACAAAATGTTTCTCCACTGTGTCAGAGTATCCGAGTCATGTATCCATCAAAAAGCATTTCAGAGATTAGAGTTGGCCAGATTATAATGCTCTCCCATACAATATTCTGTATATAATTAACAAAAGTAAGAAAATAAGTTTTCTTAGAAATCTGTTTACTGTTTACACATGAAAGAGAGTTTGAAAAGAGTGAGAAGGAAGTGAAAAAATTTGATTATTATCGTGTAAAGCCTTTACATAGAATATTACCTGTAAGGTGTTATTTATTTATTATATGCTCGGTATAGAGATCAGCATAAAGGATTAGCCGTATGATATAGGAGGCAGAAAAAAACACATTAGTATTCTCCCTAGGGGGAAAAAAATGACAGGAGAATCTGTAAAGTCTTGAAGTTAATTTAATGGTAGTGAAAAAATCTGGAGGTACAATACCAACCTGGTGAAGGTCACACTGCTGATTCAAGATGAATCTAGGAGTTTAGTGGGATTAAAGGAACAATTTAAAACATAAAAATAAAAATAAAAATTAGATTCCTATTTGTAGTCAATCAGCCAAGACAAGGCATACAAAGTTTGCTTTCTTAGCTCTGTGCTGCATCTGTGAGGGTAATGTTGCAAAAAGTAATGTAAGCTTATAGCTGCCAGTTTAACATCTGGCAAACTGCAAGTCTAAATGATCTCACTCTTTCATCAATCCACTTTGTTGAGTTGGTTATGTTCTTAAACAGACTCGACTGCGTGGCTTGTGACACAGCATGGCCATATAAATTCTCACAAAACTTCACTTCAGTCCTGATAATGCAGTGGCTGATGATATCGTGTGACGTAGCTATCGTGTACATTTGTGAGTATGATATAAATGTTACATAATGTTAGCCTAAAGTAGGTATCAGAAAAAAAGTTAGGCTTTGTTAGTGCACAAACTTCATGAGCAACTTGCAAATAATTGTCAGCATAATTATTACTGTTTTGACTGAAACTAGCAAGGAAACAAATTGGCACAATTTGACAAATGTCAAACAAGTTGACATTTCCACACATGTACACATGCTCTGTCCCCAAAACTCATGGTAGCTCAACTAGCATTAGCATGCTAACTAAAGTTATCTTTAGCTAGGGTGACCAGACGTCCTCTTTTCCCCGGACATGTCCTCTATTTGAGACCTGGAAATTGCGGGGTTTTAGAATTGTCCGGGATTTTGAGCTGTCTAAACATTCGTCACATCATGGGCATCTCTCATAAACTATTTATTATCATACACGCCTATTCACTTATTCACTTCCACTTGCGCTAGTGGATCCAAGAGATAAGTGAGCAGGGGTGGCTGGGGGGTTGTGAGAGGTAGCAGTTTTGGACTTCGGATATCTCCCTGACATCTCCCTGATATCTCCCTGATATCTCCCTGATATCTCCCTGTCTCCCTGATATCTACCTGCACGTTCTCAGCATACCGTCATTGGTTGTTCATCTTAACCTTAAAAACATTAATTGGTCAGCACTGCGAGTAGCACCAATCACTGCCATCAGCACCGGTTTCCATGGTTACAGCAAGCACATGGAGCGCGATATCTGCAGTGCAAAATGCTGAAACGCCTTAGTAAATTCACTGACGATTTACAAAACAATCCCCGTGCTTTCGTCTCAGTCGCGATGCATGGGAGGCTGAGTGCATGACATGCAAATCAGGCACATGCGTGTCAGTGGCTAATAACGGTGCCACCGACCGACTGATGTAGATTTCACTGGTCTTAAGGCTCACCAGAAGTGGACCAAATATTTTGAGAGGTCAAAGAGCATTGATTTTCACTCAGAGCTGCTGAAGATGG
Source organism: Notoglanidium macrostoma (assembly GCA_030068235.1). NCBI lineage: Eukaryota > Metazoa > Chordata > Actinopteri > Siluriformes > Auchenoglanididae > Notoglanidium > Notoglanidium macrostoma. The sequence goes on along the minus strand of JAQQZR010000035.1, from coordinate 1,808,232 downwards.
CCCAGTTTTGTTTTGCCATACATGCTCACAACGCTAATACGGAGTGAGTCTTTTCCCTGTTACAAGCACAATGGACCAAGGAAAGGAATTACTTCAGTGTTGACTCATTGAAGGGGATCCTGATCACCCAATACAACTTAAAGCATATGACATGCATGGACTTTCATACTTATATTATGAGCAATCCCCAGTTATTAGGAAAGATCCAGTTGTCACAGCGATCACGCCGTCGCGGCATAGCGAGACACAAGTGCAGGATCCAGAGACAGAGGGAAAAGCTGTACAGTGTTTATTGAAAACACAACAGGCATAATCGGCAGGCAGAGAGAGTAATCCACAAACAGAAAAAGGGGGCCAGCGATCAGCAAAGTATTATAGGCAGTCCAAAAACAGTAGTCAAAACAGAAAACAGAGTCAATATCCAGAGTAAACAAACACGGGAATATAAAGCTTGGCAGTAGTGTGGCGAAACTAGACTAACGCTGCGCAAATGATGAAGCACAAAGGCAGTCCTTTCAAACATGGCATAATTAGTCCATAAACGAGATGCACCTGTCTCCTCTTGGCAGTCCTCGTGGCTGGGAGCAGGTGCTCATGGGAACTGTAGTCCGTGTAGTTCTCCGTCGACTTGCGGAAGTGAGCACTTCCGCTTTGAGATCGATGGAGCAAGAGGAAACACTGCGCGCGTGGCCGAGTCTTCAAAGCGCGCGATGCGGAGCGGGTCATGACACCAGTCCTCAGGAAAATATGCCCAGCCACTTCAGGATGACTGAAAAGTGTCTAACCCAGGAGTTACCTTTTTCCTATTTTCTGAACTTTTTTTTGTTTTCAAATCTGTGGCCTTATAAGAATTTTTTTTTTCATTAAGGACAACATTGGCCAGAACAAGTTATCTTCTGAAAGATTTTGTGAAAAATGTTCAGTTTAATCTAGCCCTAGGGACCACAATGTTCTTTAGGGCCAATAAAGCTCATTGATCAGATCAGCCTGACTGTGTTGACACATTTGTATAATCTCTCCCAAAAAAACATAACAAAAAAAAAACACAAACAGCGCGCTAAGGTGTCCTCTTTTTTGAAAACCAAAATATGGTCTCCTTACATTAGCAAAGACTATCATAAAATTCTCACTCAGTCACAGTTTTGTGATACAAAGTCCTAATTTTGGCATGCTGCCTTATGTTACATCCATGCTGTCTAAGATCAAAATAGACCTAACCCTAGGCCTGGAACATAGAAATGTGACTTAAATAAGCATTTAAAGGTTTGTGAAACAAATTGCTATTGTCATATTACATCTTTAAGTGCTACCTTATAACTGATCGAACTCTAAAGAGGGAAATTGGTATAAGAGACAGAATAGGTCTGTAGAAATGAATGCAGAACTAAATATCTCAAATAGAAAGAGGCACGATGTTCTTGTGGCATAATGAAAGGCACTAGCATTCATGGTCCTTCACAGTCCCAAAAAAGCTCCATGACAACTGCATTGCTACCTGTGCAGCTGACAAATCATACAAAGCAAACAACAATTCATAAACATCCGAAGATGAAAGTGCACAGCAGCGGAACAGCAGCGGCGAGTAATTTACATAACCGCTCCGTCCTGGTTCACCTCCATCACACATAACAAGTGTGAACATTCTGGTGTGTACTGACAGTGATTGAAGCACTTAGCAAGAAGCAGCAATGAGTCACTCCCCAAGCTCAGCAGCCTCTGTTAGAAAGAATAAAAATATATTTTGTGTCTGTTTTTAAATGGCTATCTTTCTAATATTTAAACCTTGACATGGTGTATTTCATTTTATGTGTTTGCAATGGCACGTGACAGAGAAATGGATAGAAAGCAGGGTGTCTGATTTAAATCTGCTGAAATGGCCTTCAGTGTAGTGAAAATCACTTTCAAGTCTATTTTATTACCAAGGACCCTTTTTTTGCGTTGTGCAAACCCAAAGAATAAGCAGGCAATTAGCACTTGTAGAGTCAAGGCTGTTTCCTGCCTGAACTTAACAATATGTCAATTAATGTTAATAGGTTTGTGCTTTTTTTCCATAGCAAATTATTTCTACAAACAAAAAAAAAAGGAACAGAAGAAACCTAAACCACTCTTTTCAGGGGAAAGTCTCTAGTTTCTGTCTTTATATATGTAAGTCCCTAAGACCATTCGAAGACAAATTCAAAGTCCAACGCACTGGACCCAGATTCTTCATTTAATTTTTTTCTGAACAAATTCATGCATATATTCTCAAAGCTCCTTAAGACCCCTAGTTGAATTCCAGAAACAGTCATCTGCTCTTATAAGCTCTAACCCACACCGGACTCTAAATTTAGTTACAAGGACAATGGCCACTGCTACAGTAGATTTGATGCAAGCTTTACTTCTCGCATATTAATTCAGTTTGACATGCAGGGACCTAAGAGCAGTTTCTCTGCTCCCAGAAGCAATTCATATGCAGCGTACAGCTGATAAAGTTAACTATAGAACTCTATTCAGACACACACTTACTTTAGGAGTGTGGACAAGCCTGCTGACAGCAACATGACAAGTACTGTCTATATTTTGTTTTGAATGTTAAAATAAGGCGTTTCTTCTAGCAATGGCTGTTAAGTATACATTCTGCATTGCTCTTGAGCCACTTCAAAGCATTATATCTATTTTATTCTACATGTTCTTGTAAATGCAAATTACAACGAATTAGTGCAAGGCAGGTATGCTAGGGTGAGATGTGGTGTACAACTAACGGTACCAAGTATCAGTATGATGACAGTAATACACAAAGTACAAGTGACAGCAACGATGCATAGTTACAATAAATTGGAAACCCAAAACTTTTGGTAACATTTTATTTGGGTAGACGGACAACTAATAAACTAATAACCCTTAGCAGATAAGCTGTATATATAATGGATGGATGGAGATATAGTATTTGTAGTCAGGTTTTGGCGATACTTCAAGATTGTTGGACTCTGTCCATAAAGCCTAGGATTGGTGCACCTCTAATTCAAATTATTAGAATTTTTGTGAGCTCATGTTAGTTTTAATGCATAAAAGCACAAACAATTCAGCAGATTAGAATGCTGTTTTTTCCCCTGGGCATGTCCGCAGGCCCTGGGTATCAGATGCCAGACTCACTTAGTCTGCTGTCCTCCCACATTGAACATCTTGCTTCAAATCACTTCCTCAAGTGGGTGGTCATATTGCTATGCGAGTGGAGGCCATGGGTAGGGACGTGTTCAGAATGCGTTCTTTTTCACAGATTGCCTGAGGGGATTGGTGTGTGGCGATAATCTGGTAATCAAGTATTCTCCACCAACAACTTCCTCTATCTCTCTTCCACACCCCCAGCTATTTCCTTCTATTTCTGCTTTATAGCTATATTTTTATCTACTTCATTTTTATAAGGTTTGGTTCTGTGCCATGAAATAGGCATATGCTCGGTATAAACTTGGCTTTAGGTCAGGTTAGCAATATTAATTTTATAATGTCAAATTAAAAATGTATATTTGAATCTGTCCTTTATGTCAATTTGTGTTAAATATTTTCTTTTCGTATGTGTATAACTCTTTTTTAGCCAAGGATTTCTTCTTCACAATTTTCTTTGCTTTTGTTCCAATCTGTTAAACAAACACTTACCATTACATGGCACAGTCGTTAATCAAGAGGCGCTGAGAGATTTGCGTTTTTAAGAGCTCTCCTGGATGAATGAGGATTTGGATCCCTGGGCAACATTGCCATTTTTGCTTTGAATCACAAGTGCATGCAAAGTGGCGCTCTGGCTGGATGTCTCAGCTTCTGTGTCTCTCATTACGTTGTGGGTCATTTGCCTTGCTGGTTCCAGCTGAACCACCTGAACTCCATCACGAAAGTTGCACATGCCTAATTTCATCAACGCATGCTAATGCAGCTGTTAACAAATCATGTTGTGTTCCATAAATGCTTAAAATCTTTTTTTTTTTTTTTATCTATGAACATCAGTCTTGTTTTTAAACCAGGCTGAATTGTAGGATATGTAGTCTCTCCAATGTAGCAATGTCTGTATTGTGTTGTATGGTGGAAAAGTTGAGATAGGAAGAGCTTATGCCATTCCGTTTTCCTATTTTCACTGCTGTGAGGAGACAGGCAGGGGATAAATGCATGAAACCTTTCAATAAGCATACAGATATAATCATAGTCATAATCACATTTTTTTTCTTGCTCTAATCTTCCCCATCATGGCAGGCTTAGGCTTGTCAAAGAAGATCAAGAGCGTAATGCGGTGCCGAATATAGCGCTTAACTGATAAGCGAATATGGATCGAGATGAATCAACCATCCCAAATCCCTGGTCGCGCGTCCCCAGTAGATGGAATACGAAGCAGTAAGCTGCTTGTTTTGATCTGGGACATGAGGCACTTTAGGTCAGAACTGTTCAAAAGGAAACATGTAAACAGATTAAAACCATAGCTTTGAACTGCCATCAAAAAAGGGGAATTTTGTGCTTTCAGATAAATAATAGGTTAAAGGTCCGTCTTTTATCAGAAAGTCTGTTGAGATTAGGAGGCAGTTAAGTAGTTTAAGATTATGCATGATGTCCACTATGTGACCAAATGTTTGTGGACACCTGACCATCACACTCATATGCTTGTTAAACATCCCAGATTTAGTCCCCCTTTGCTGTTATAATACGCTCCACTTTTCTGAGAAGGCTTCCCACTAGATTTTGGAGTGTGGCTGTGGGGATTTGTCTGCTATTTGTGTGTCAGTTTTCTCTCTTCTCAGCTTTTAAATGGCTTGCTTTTCTCCAATAGACCTCTCTGGTTCTCATGTTGGTTTATCCTTTTTAACAACAAATTCAGCCTTCACAAGTGAAACCCATGGCTCAAACCAATAGTACATATTTAGAGCTAGTAATTGTTTAGGCAGTTAATTTTACAGGGCAACCAAAAAAACACCTGTCAATCACACGTTCCGGTATTAATAATTACTTGAAAAATGGGTGATGGTGTCATGTTCTAAGTTAGATGTTTGTATCAGGAAATGAAAGCTGAAATTTTGATCTATTTCCTCAATATATAAATTTTTTTTATCTCAAACCTAAATGTCTTCAAAGTACAGCAAAAACAAAAGATCTGGCCTTGATGTTGCTATATCCTCAATGAACTTCATTCCTATATCTTCAGGGAACAATTCATGTATGTTTTAAACTGGTTTGACAGCCTGCTGTAACAGCATGACACTGTTATGCCAACTCACAGAAAATTTATATAAAACATGATAACATGCTTAACACTTTTCAACACGGCAAATGAACAGGATGATCTAAATGTCTAAAAGTGCCTTTGTAACAGCCACATAACACATCTACTGTATGATCAGCACAAAAGTGTTGGGCTTGTGCGATATTAAAAGCAGTTAAAAGCAAATTTGACCTGTTTTCTGTACCGGTTGATTATTAATGCATCAAGACTTATCAAGCTCATGATTATTAAAACCACCAGGAATATTTCAGTTTGTTTTAAGAATTAAAAAAGCACTTTCATTTATGAAATCAATGATAATAACACAATAGCTCGATTTGTTATATGAATGCTTAGACTTCAGCTTGATGTGATTAATGCATGCCACAGTAGGCACAACCAGAGAAAGGGCACGGGAACAATGTACACTAGTTTTCTTGTGCTTGGGAGTGTGTTAAATTTAGTTAAAGCACCCACAGTGAACAGCAGGTTGCTTTTTCCTTGACAATTTAGGTGGGTTCAACCTCACAGCATGCCTCTGACTCGCAGGGGCCATGTCCAATTGCGACAGACGAACGAGCATTGTGGCCAGGGCAAACTCACAGTGTGAGATCTGTGCTGGGGATGGATAAAGAGAAATAAAAACTGAAAGTGAAATGGTCAGACAGTGAGAGAGAGAGAGCCCTATAACTGCTTTGGGACAATGTCCATTAGAAAGACCTATACAAATGAAGCTGAATTGAAATGAAATGGAGAGAAGGTTAGGTCAAAAAAGGACAAAAGAGCCAAGAGATAGCAGGGAGACGCAGGGAAACAGAGGGAGGGACGATCTGAGGGAATCTATACAAAATTGACATTGCCACCAGATACAATATAAAAATACATGTCTGCAATCCATCACATATCATCTCCTCTGCCGGTGGCAATAGACAGCTCTCATGAGGGTGCAATGATGATGGACAGTGTCAATAGTGTCTGAATGTACCTGCCAGAGATCTCTAAATAATCACGGACACCCTTGATGCAGGCTTGTATCTAAAGTCCTCAGAGTCATTTCAGTAACTTTTCTTTTGTAAAACTTCAATATCTCACATAACATTCAAGAATCTAGAAGTAGATGGAGATTAGATATAACCTTCTGATACAACATGCACCTATTCATGAGTCATGAAAAACTAAGGAATATGGGTGAAGCATGGCAGATGAGATTACAGGAAGGATGGCAAGCTGGAGCAATGAGTAGCTTTGGTGGTTTGATCCAGAACTCAGGTTACTGTCTGTTTGGAGTTTCTCATGCTCTCTTCATGTCCACCTGGGTTTCCTCCAGGTTCCTCCAAGTAGATGGATTGGTGACTCTAAATTGTCCCTAGATGTGTATATGATGTGTGTGATAGACGTGCATGTGCATGCATGGTGCCCTGTTATACCCAGTGCTCTAGATCCGCCATGTCCCTGATCCTCATACAGCAGGCAAATAAGACCATATGTGTGGTTACCAAAGATTAAAGCAAATTATATGTAACTACAGGTTACAATGGTGCACTGTCGTCTCATAGCAAGAAGGTCCTGAGTTAGAGCCTGCGGGCCACTTGGGGCTTTTTTAAGTGGGGTTTGCATGTTCTCTCTGTGCCTCCGTAGGTTTCCTCCGGGCGCTTAAATTTCCTCCTACAGTCCAAAGATGTGCAGATTAGGTCAACTGGCAATTCTAAATCAGCCTTAGGTGTGAATGCTTGTTCATTGCTATGTTAGGCATGTGATAGCTTGGCGATCTGTCCAGGGTGTACCCTGCCTCTCACCCAAAGTCAGCCGGGATTGGCTTCACAGTGAACCTGGCGGATAAAATCAGACCCTGCTGGTATAGATAATGGATGGATGGATGGACGGATGATGCAGAACTATAATATTTTGATATAGTTCCTAAATAAATTAACAGACAGGTATGAAAATTAATTGTCCCATTTGGTTTTTTATAATAAGTATCAACTGAGTCTGAAAAAGTCTAACAAACGTAATTGTTAGTGGAATAAGTATCAGAGGTGATTCATCTTTAATAGTCATGGTATATTATGCCCTTAGCATAATAAGCTTTTATATCATATTCTTTCATTCTTAACCCTGATAGAATCTTATTCTGGTTAAGAGCTCTTAAATTTCCTTGATATATAGAATTGATATATTTATACAATTTACATGTTTGGCAAAAAGAAGAAAAGAAAAAACTTTTAAATTCATTCATTCATCTTGAATAAATCCACTTTATTCTGGTCAGAGTAATAGGGACCCAAAGCCTATCCTGGGAATGCTTAGTACAAGGTGGGCAAATTCAGCCCACATGGGATGCCAATCTATCGCAGGGGCACGTAGCAGGCATGCACACACACACACACACACACACACACACCCACACCCACACACACACCCCCACACACACACACACACACAGGCGCACACATACACACACACACACACACACACAGTGAAATGGACTGCTCTGAAGGAACTCTTGCACTAACTTCTCTTAAAGAGGATTAATGGTATTTTTAAACCCTGACCTAATTCTGCTAGCATGGGTATATATTTGTTTGATGGAGAACACAAATCTATTCTGCAACTCATTCTGGATAAGCATGTCGCTAAATTATGCAAATGTAAATGTAAATTTATGATAACCTAAGAACATGTATTGCTGTTTGCGTTCTTCAATGCCGCATAATACATATTTCTGAATTTAAAAATCTAATTCTTCTGCTGCGAAAAAAAAAAAAAAGATCTAAATCCAAACTTAAATATATTCGGTTACACTCTCTATCAAGCCTGTACTGACAAACCTTAATGACTCTGTTTCTAGGTTTTTTTTAAAAAAAAAAACAACAACATTTTGTAAACTCTTATGCCTCTTAAAGCTTTAAAATACAGTACTCAATTAATTCTTTGTAATTATAGAGTCATCATAATTTAATGTGCCGTACTGCACTGCTGTCTGACTGATAATGACCTGTGCAGAATAATAAAGCACCTTAAATATTAATTAATCATGATTCATAATGAACATTTAAAATGTCATCATCAAGTGGTTCAAGTCAATGACAGCAAAAAAAAAAAAAAGTGGATGTTTAGAGGTCTGAAGCTTAGAGTTTAAAGTGTAAAATGAAAGACTTCATAGCTTCCCTTTCTACTAAAGAAGGAATTTAGTGAATGAATGGCAATTCTCAGACTGTCAGGCTTTGCTATTACCCATCAAGCACTCAGGTCTTATTTGCCATGTCACTTCGGTCTATGGGTTCCTCTTGGACTTGTGGGAATTTCCCTTTGACATGACACATTCCTCATAAGGCCTTCTAGTGGGATAACACCCTTGACACTGACAGCTAGCTGCCAGCTGCCAGTTTGACCCCAACTCAATCAAGCAGTGATGTGGAAATTACTGAGCGATGTAGCCGTCACAAATGTCTGCCAGTCCACTTAAGCTTTAAAAACCTGTAAAAAGTAGTAACCCTGCACAAAAACGACCTGAACAAAGTTTCATAAGAATATCTATTCAACAAGAATTCAATACGATTATTTAAAGATTTACTGGCAAGTGAAAATATATTGAATTGAGAGAAATCTATTCAATATTCCCTTTATGAGGCTGTCAATTTTGTTGACAGCAAGCTTGAAATTGTCTCATTCCATTGGCAGATGATTTATTATTGATTTAGTTATTTCTAGAAAAGAGCAAAAATTATTTGAGTACAAACGTCTAAATTTCCTCTTATTGAAGACATTTTCAATTGCAAATTTTAGTCTTCTTTACAGTTAATCAATTCACACAAATAACATTTAATAACAAAATGTAGCACGAGAATATATGAGAATAAATCAGAATCAACTAAAACAAGTACTAGGTCAAATCCAAAAACGTCGGATGGACATTACGAATTCCAGAGAAGTTGGGACGTTCTTTAAAGTTGAATAAAATGAAAACTAAAAGACTTTCAAATCACATGAGCCAATATTTTATTCACAACAGAACATAGATAACATAAAAAATGTTCAAACTGGGAAATTGCACACCTTTATCCACTAAATGATCATATTTCAAATTTTATGCCTGCTACAGGTCTCCAAAAAGTTGGCACGGGAACTTTTCACGGGAACTTTATTTTTAGTCTCATGTCTGAACAGAAGCTAATACTTTTTGATCTACTTTTTGTCTCTTATAATCCACTGACTTCTTTTGAAGTAGAACAATAGTACAGTGAGGTGACAACAGGTGTACAGGAGTATGAATACATTGAAGAAAGATAACAGGGGAAACATTTAGAAATGTGCAAATATAAAACGAATGGCTTGGGAATAGCAGACATAGAGGCTTGACTAAGGCTACGTTCACACTGTTCACATATTTTTTGCCTTAATATGACAGAGATCTGATCATTTCAGGGCTGCGTGGACATGCAAATCTAATCTTTTCAAATCAGATTTGAGTCACTTTCATATGTGGTCCTAAAATCCAATACGTATCCGACGTACGGCCATGCGACCTGAATGAGAATGATCGAAGCTTTAACTGTTAGGGTTGAGGTTAGGGTTTGGTTAAGGGCTGCAGCTAAAGTTGAATTTATTCTCTGCTGTTGGCTGCATTTATTCGCTTTACGGTAGCATTTTTTGCCAAGCTAGCACAAATTATCAAAACACCGACAGCGCAGCAAAACAATACTGGAGGAGCTACAGCTGAACTGTTTACCCTCCAGAGCAAAATGTGACGCATTTCATCAGTTTTAATGGCATGAGTCGTCTCACAAATACGTTTTTGTAGTTGTTTGACGCAGGACCTGTGCAAAATCGTATCACTGTGCGCATGTGTGCCATTTCGGAGGACTCATTGAAGTCAGATACAGGTCACTTATGAATAATTATGAATGTGAACTGTAACAATAGGCAAATCCCATCTGAGCAAAAAATCGGAATTGAGCAATGAGACTTGCGTTGTGAGCGTAGCCTTTCATATGTGGTCCTAAATCCTATACGTATACGATTTGTGTCTATGCGACCTGAATGAGAACTCTCAGATCGGAATTCATGTGGCTTTTTGCCTGTACGCATGCGCTGAGTGCTGATAATGTCATCAACAGCCAGCACAGTGTTCTTTCGATTTGAGCTGTCTGTTGAGATATGCTTACACAATTGAGTGGATGCCTGAATTGGTTGCACCTGCATCCAATTGACAGTCACTTGACAGCCCAGGAGTGTGTGTTGGCCATCTTGGCTGGGGGCATACATGGAAATGTAGTCCATCATTTTATTTCGCGGCATAATGGGGAAGTGTGTGTTGCTGACGGACGGAGATCATGAAGGAGCATGGCGTGCACGGCCGAGTTCACAAAGCCTGCTGTGCATGCAGCGAGGGATATGTCATGACAGTAAGTCAGTAGATGCATGTAATTAACAAACTCATCTATATGTCACATCATTTTATATATTGTATGTGGAGATTGATTTACAGTGGAAAAAGTCTACATGACTGATTCTTCAGAAATCAAGAATACAAGGAGAAAACTTGTCAAGATGCCTACAGCAATATTAAAGAAGCTGCATGTAGTGGCAGACATCACATCTCACCATGAAGTTCCAGGAGTCTCCAACATATTGATAGCGGCTTCCTGACTCCTGCAAGTTATATATATACAATATTCTGGAAATACTTTTTTTGAGAGCAAGCAAGTGCTGAAATGAGAGAGAGAGAGAGAGAGAGAGAGAGAGAGAGAGAGATAGCATCCTGATCAAGAGGCCGTTTAGGACAAAATTGCTAATTATTACTAAAATTATGAATTTATTAAATTATAATTTTTTTATTGGCCATGGTGAGATAAATGACTGTAAATGGCGTCCTGAGGTGAGTTGAACAGGTGTCATTTGTTAATGGGATTTCTGATAACCAGTAGGTGAGCTCTCTACAGCACCAAACAGGAAGCAGTAAAGTGTGTACAGAAGCATGATTGGAAATAAGCTAAAAAAAATGTAGTTGCAGTCTTCCAATTAATGACCCTGCAAGATCCCCAGTCTTTGCAGAATCATTGTCTGTGACTAAAACTTCTGTGACTTATCTTTAGATGTGAGAGAGTGTTAGACTTTAGTCTTTATTAGTACTTACATAGTCAGCCTGGCCTTTTTTTTGGGGGGGGGGGCATTTTGTATGTCTGTATTGGTCACCTCTTACAATAATTGCCTATATTCTGCACAGGTATGGACTATGGGGTAGGGCGGCAAAAACAAATCAGACCGAAAATAAAAAAAAACATTCAATCATCTTAAACAGTGTCTTATTGTCTGATGAGACAAAGGTGGAACTTAATTGTTTAAAAAAAAGACATTTTTTGCAAAAACACAGCTCAGTATGCAAACACCACCATACCTATTGTGAATCATGGTGATGGCCGGATCATGATTTGATGATGTTTTGTTCTTTGTTTTTTAGTTGGGACATCAAGGTTTCTTGGCACAAAGTCTGCTGGCCAGCATTGAAAACCTGAGAATTTTCAAAGCAGACATTCATGTAAACCAAGAAATGGCTTCAGTAAAGGAAGATCAAAGTCTTGGAATAGCCCAGAGGCCAGACCTCAGTCACATAGAAAACCTGTGGAATGACTCAATATTAGCTGTGCACAGATGATTCCCTGAGAGTTTGAAGGTGCTTATGACATTTATTCAAGGAATGGTAAGATAAAATTACAAGGTCCATGTATTCAAAGTTGACAGAAATACATTTGCAAAGACCAAAAACAATGCAAACAGTGTTCCTGTAATGTATTAGTATGGGAGAGAGATGTGTGTGGATGCTATGCATGAAATACTTACATTTTATTTAAATTATTATGTAGTTTAATATTCTTGAATTTACTTTGATTCAAATTCAGAAAAAACATTCTGACACAATTTATGACTTTTTTTTTTCAATAAAAGTATATAGACCTTCTCTATCCACTGTGTACCGCTTGTGATCAAATGCTGTACAGTTTCAAGGCTAGAAGTTTGAATGAAACAAAGCCTTTGCAGGTAAATGTATTGAGTGTGAAAACATTGTGTATGTATGCGCATGAATTGGGTATGAATCTTGTCAGGTTTGAATAGACATCACTTTTTAAGGAGACCTAAACCAGAATTATTATTATATTTTCTGAATTATGAGGCATTCTCGTGAAAATAGTCAAATGTTTCCTGAGAGAAAATGGTTAGGGAACAAAAAAATAAACACTGGGTAGAAACAAATCTGCCCTCGCTACTTCTCTGAAAGATCAATACACTGATCTAAAAAAAACTCTTCCTGATTTACTCTTCAGGGTTCAATCAGCACCAAGACAGGAGGAGGTCAACGGCAAAAAGACACTGGATCAATCTAAAATAGGCAAGATAAAACGTTCTCCTTAAAAGGCCAGTTGATGACCCTAGTTCCCTTAGCTTTGATTCAAAAGACATAAAATAGACGCCTGAATAATTTGCTCATCTGCCAATATGTGCACTGTTCGGAAGACATTAAAATGTATGTTATGGTGCGAAGGATCCATTAGCTTCAAAAATTAATCTTCTGATGAATCACCCTGTAATAATGTTCGCACTCAAACAAATGCACACACGCACACGCACATCAAACACACAAAAGCTTTACATCACTGAACCGAGTCATTCGAGCTGCAATTAAAGATTAACTCATTGCGAATCCAAGCGTCTACCTTGTTGCTGATGGGAAAGATCAATCTTTCCTCTGTTAACAAACAAACTGCTGATTGCGAAGATGGATTGACCTGCCCTCTCACAGGCAACATGGTCAGTTAGAGCGGATTAGCCATGTTTGCTATTTATCTGAGCTTGTTTTCTGTTCAGCAGATGTCAAGGATTATTGGACCCCCATTAAAGTGGGCCATCATAGCCTTTTTTGGGGCGGTGGATAGTTTGCTGAGGCTTTCAGCCAAAGGATTATAGACTCTGCACCCTATAAAGCAGCAACATATGAATGCACACTTGTATGGAACATATAAAAGTTAGCTTTTCTTTGATATCATTTATATAAACTCATCCTGGTTTAGTATGAACTTTGCATAAGTTCAAGCTGTAAATAGACTAAAAAATGATGAAATTGATTTGCAAGGTTCGAGCAAGTGAGAAGTTCAGTTAGACAGAATAAATATTGGTTTGGATATCCTTGTTTGAAAATGTGAGTTACAGCTGGGTTAGTGCTTTTTCCCCCCCTTGGAGCAGAGTGAGAGAAACGAGTAAGCAAGGGCAGTCCAAGTAGCAGGTGCACAAAGTATGGCACAATTTCCTGGGTAACAAAGGTGGCAGGCATCCAGCGCATCCATAATCACAATATCAACTCACTGTAATTCGGTTTTGAGAGGTTTCATGCTAATCACAATGGTACAAGATGGCTCCATGAATAAATAATGTGGCAGTTAAACAAACAGAGGAAGGGGAAAAGGAGCAATCGTGCATCGCATCATGCGACACGACGGGGAAATGACACTTTGGTTTGGCGGGGAGGAAATGTCATGTTTAAAAACATAAGAGTCTTCAAAGCTTATTTTGAGACATGTTTAACAGGAACTACTGTCAGGACTGCTGTTACAGAAAATTAATCAACACTTTCTGAACAATCAGAATTGAGAAATCAGCAGTGCTGTGGAATAATATAATTTCATACAATCTGATATTTTTATATTTAAAGCCCAGACACTGAATTTCTGTCCTGAGATTGTGTATTGGTGTTTAGAATAAAAATAGAGAGAGAGAGAGAGAGAGAGAGAGAGAGAGAGAGAGAGAGAGAGAGAGAGAGAGAGAGAGAGAGAGGATGACATGAGGTCTAGGAGAAGGAGTTCAACAACTGTCAAAAAAAATCACCAAAATTGTGCGTTTCACTGGTGGAAGGTTCCTGAACACTGAGGCAGACGGTGCCATATGACAAATATTCTGGAGACAAGTTGTAGATATTTATAGATACAAAAATGTCATAGCAGGACTCAGAGGGCTACACTGAACATAGGTATGTGCATGCATATGTATGTAATGTTCATCCAAAAATGCATAACCATCTTCATTTCATTAAGTAAGGATTAAAACCTGACAGGTAATGTTGTTATAGCAAAATAATCAGTAAAGGGGTAGTGTGATACAGCCTAATATAAATTATAATTACTTTTGTATACTGAAGTGGAATATTTTACTATAACAGCAAGTGTGTTATTCCTCGTATACTGCAGTGATTTACCCATTTTTAATTTTAACCAATTACAGTTGTATTTAAAAGGACCGACTTTTGTCCTGAAAACATGTGACTGCTATATGCTAGCTCTCTGTGCAGCAAAATCTCCACTGTTAATGACTCCTTTGAAACTCATCTTGAATTTTTTCTTCATTCATGTGTCATACGTGGAAACTTTGAACAAAATATGCCTTTCTTTCCTTCACAACCGCCCATGACATGGCCAAGGCCAGTTCAGGTCCTTTATATACGGAATAACCATATGAAAACAGAATGGATCGGTCAAAAGAATCCCTTGACAAAGTATCTTCAATGTCAGGTTACTATATCCTTGAAAATGGTCAAAATGGTGACTCGCTTTGGTCAGAGGATTTTGGAAACGGTAAGCCAGCTCCTTTAACGTTATGGAACATCCACGAGTCAACTTAGTGCCTGTTATTAATTATATTATATTATATGAGCTAAAAAAAGTCATTTCCTCACAATCCTCTCTTTTTAATTTTTCTCTTGACGTAAATAAGACAAAATCACGGCTTGTTAATTTACTGAGAAACCAGAAAGCACAGTCCTGACTTATTGAATGCTACAAAGCACTAATACTGGAGACTCCTTTCATGAGTGTTAAACTTAACTGTGTCAATGATTTAAACTATTGTCAAAACTGATGAAAATTAAACAATACCTTCTGACCAGTCAGAGTCGAGAATTCAATAACTGCATGGTTAAGGATAAAACAGTAAATGGGGATTAAAATGAAGACAGTTTTTTTTTTTAAACTAGGATACAGACAAAGAGGACAAAATATGCCAAAGCACACAATTTAAAAAGATGATTATATGCAAGCAAGAAATAACTGTGACTAAATATTTTCATAGGCAGAAGTTAAATTGGGAAATAAATGTTCTTGACTGAAACAGTCTATATTCCAGCAGGCCTAATTCAATTGCAATGCTGCATGTCTTTATTTACAGTGGATCTGTGGCACATAATGGAAAATATAGACACTTTATATTTTGCAATCTCATCAGTTTTAGGACACAATGAACTGATTAAATTAGATATTTGAATTCTGAATATAATTATATATATATA
>JAQQZR010000035.1:1775899-1792587 GCA_030068235.1 Notoglanidium macrostoma | reverse complement strand
TGTGTGTGTGTGTGTGTGTGTGTGTGTGTGTGTGTGTGTGTGTGTGTGTGTGTGTGTGTGTGTGTGTGTGTATGAATAAGCTGATCCTGTCATACTTTCAGATATATTTTCACTGTCAGTAACAGTAGAATTATGTGCTTCTCAGTTGAGACTGAGAATGGACCTGTGTAGTACTAGAAAAATGTTATCGAATGAAAATCAATTGTTTGGATAAGAGATTTATATAATATATGCCTGTCTGGTCTTAAATGACACTTAGACATATTCCACCTGCACATTTCTAAGTGAGTCATGCAGTCAATCCAGGGGCTGCTTGACACCAGGGCTTGCAAACACTGATTAAGATCTTCATTCTGAGGTTTCAAGGAAATTAGAAGCAGCCAGAGAGCGGCAAATTGAGCTGATTACCTGACTGACATTCAGTGGATTAGAAGTGACAGAAAACACCTTCTTCTCTTGGAAACTTTCAATAATACCAAGAAATGTTATATTTCACACTACCACTACTAGTTGGCTATATGGTATATGCAATGTTTATACAGAGTCAGCCAAAACAAATATGTATAGGCACTTTAGGAAAAGAAAAATTTGTATAAATATTTGAATACTAAATTTATTTAGGCATCTCAAGGTTACTACAGGGTACCTTTGGCCTCTACAATTACAAGGGCTGCTCAGAGTGGTGGCCATTAGCTTCCAGACATTTACTTGCTTACTTGTTGACATTTCTTGAAATGTGTATACATTTTTTTGGCTGACTCTGTATATTACTTCAAATGAGAAAGTAATATGTAATGCAGATGTAGTGTAACAGAATAAATGATATATATAATAATGATAATATAAAATGTAATGTAAAATGATGTAAGTTTGTGCTTTAAGAAGGTCTCATAAGATATATTAATTTCTCTCTCTCTCTCTCTCTCTCTCTCTCTCTCTCATCCAGAATGACATCCCGATGCCCTTGCTGTAGATTCTGGTGAGGTAGATTAGTGAGTCAATGTCTTGCTCACTCTTGGCATAAAGCTTGATGTCATCCATTTATAGGAATCGGCTGATGGCAACTCCACTTCTGAGCCTGTATCCATATTCACTCCTTGTTATGATGTGGTTGAGGGGGTTCAGGCCTATGCAGAACAGCAGCGGGGATAGTGCATCACCTTGGTATATACTGCATTTTATGGTGACGTGTGCAATGGCCTTGAAATTGGCTTCTAGTGTTGTCTTCCACAGCTGCTTTGAGTTCTTGATGAAGCTTATCAGAAGCTAACCCTAATACCTGGGTCTCAGGCAGCAGAAGTCAGAGGATGGCAAGGAGGAAGAGAAAGCATAATGGAAAACCAAGCCCCTCCATGGAATGTACCATTGGCAGATAGAGGAAGTGGCTATCAGGAAATCCAACCAGTGGCGAGAAAAATAGGCCTGAAAGACAGCACAGAGGCTCTGAGCATGACAGCACAATAACAAGCCCTAAGCACCAGATCTGTAGAAGCAAGGGTCTACCTCAGTAGACAGAACCCAAGGACCAGGATGTGTAAAGTAGCTGGGTGCAAGATGCAAGCTAGGGCAGCATACACTGAAAGGCATAAACAAGTGACAGGGATAGTGTACAGAAACATCTGCACCAAGTATGACTAGAAGTTCCCAAGTCCTGATGGGAGACACCACTGAAAGTGGTTGAGAACAACAGAGCTAAGATCCTGTGTGACTTCAAGTTCCAGACAGATAAGCAGGTGCTGGCCAACCAACTAAACATAGTGGTGGTTGATTAAGGAGCAGAAAACAGCAATAGTGATAGATGTGGCAATCCCAGCTGATAGTAACTGTAGGAAGAAGGTGCATGAGAAGATTGAGAAGTACCAAGGCCTGAAGGAACAACTGGAACAAATGTGGAAATTGAAGTCCAAAGTGGTCCCAGTGGTAAAAGGAACACTAGGGGCTGTGACTGGAGTGGCTCCAACAGATTGTAAGCACGACAACCGAGGTCCCTGTCCAGAAGCAAGTCCTCTGTTCCTCTGTCTAGGAACAGCTAAAATACTGCGAGAACCCTCGCAGGCACGAGGAAGACACACACACACACACACACACACACACATACTGTATATATATATATATATATATATATATATGGTGTCTGGCACCAAGACATTAGCAGCAAATCCTTTAAGTCCTGTAAGCTGTGTAAGTTGTAATGTTTAGGTAGGTGATACATGTCAAAGTAACATCCACATAATGTCACATAATGACCGGTCTGCAGCTACATAGCCCCATATGTAGCAAGCTGTGATGCACTGTGTGTGCTAGAACCTTTCTATCATAGCATTCATTTTGGTTTATCCTTTTTAACAGCCAATACAGTCTTCACAGGCAAAACAAACTTAGAGTAGACATACAGTGCTATTAATTATTTGAACAATGAATCTAACAGGGCACACCTGGACAAGAAAACATTTGTCAGCCATATGCTCTAATACAGGTGCCATGCTCTAAGTAGTTCCAGATGTAAATATCAAGAAATGAAAGCTGAAATTCTGATCTATTATCTCATATTCATCTTTTGATCTCAAACCCAAATGTATAGGGGAAACAAATCTGTATTTCCATTCCAATAATTCCTGTACAGGTACAATTTTTGCAGCAATAAAGTTTTTTGCCTGAAAAGTGGTCTCTTCTTTTCAGAAAGTGGTTTCTTTATTATCTTTTTTTTTTTTTTTAAGTAGTGTTTCGAAATCAGAAATGTTTGTATTGATTCAATAATGCAGAATTCATAAAATGAATATCCACAACAAAAGTTATACTATAAATAAATTAAAAGATATTTGTATCATCTAAGTATCATCTGTCAAAGTACTGGACTGTGTCAAGGACTTTTAAAGTAGAGTATTTTTTTAGTGGGCTCATTTATTAAATAATCTGATGAGGACTCATGTGTTGTGAATTGTACTGCTCCAAGCTCATAGACTTTTGTATGCCCTTAGGTCCCAAAGGTCTGAGATACAAATTGGTCAGGGTAATCATCTTTTTCATTTATAAAGATTGCAAACTGCCCTTCTGCACATACAAATTCACCCATCTGTGCATGGTGTAAGTCTTTTAACTGGATTTCTCTGAAACTTTGCCTCTGTGAATTTTGGTGTGAACAAATATGAATCCATTTCTCTTTCTGATCTTGTCTGTGATCTTGTCTTCGCTCTCTAAACCTCTGAAATGACCTAAAATTATCCAGGTTTGTTTACTATTAACACCTTTATATAAAAATAAAATAAAATAAAATAAATAAATAAATAAAAAATAATACAATAAAAATGTCCTGTGCAATAGTGTGCAATGAAAATGCATGAACACAGACTTACATTTTCTTTAGCTAAATTTCCAAAAAAATTGTATGTATGAAGATAAATGCCAGTGGTAATATGATTAGTCGGGCAACACTATTAACATAAATCTAATAAACACCTCTTGTTTTCAAAATCACTTAATTGGAAATGCTACATTTTATTTAGTAGGCATTCCAGGGCTTAGCTGGTATCATCAAATTAAAAAAAGTCTGCCTTCTATAAAGTTTCCTACTGAACAGAAAAATTGCAGGATGCAAAAATGCTCAACATTTAACTCTTTAATCTTACATTTCTTACTCTCGTATCTACAGGTATTTCCTATTAGTTCACTGTAGTCACTGAATAATTCATAGTAGTTACTGGATAATGTACTTTAAGATGAATAACTGAATAAGATGAGGCTTGGAGAGTTTAAGCAATCATAGGAGACCTTCATTAGAAAATCTCAGGCATGTTCTCTTACCACTTTTGCTCTTAATCAGATGTAATCAGTTTGCAAAGATCTCCCTTTGTGGTGCTCGTACATTGTACTGTGAAAACTGTAAAGCACCAGTGATTGTATGGAGCTTTTAGACTAAAATGGAAAAGCTTATGCTTTAGATACCTGCATTTTTCAAAAAGGACATGAAAGTCCACTGTGACCATCTCACTTCTGAACATGGCATTTCATGACTTATTTATTGCATATGCTGTTGTTCACATTGAGTGAATGAAGACCTCAAGA
Organism: Notoglanidium macrostoma; assembly: GCA_030068235.1. Classification (NCBI taxonomy): domain Eukaryota; kingdom Metazoa; phylum Chordata; class Actinopteri; order Siluriformes; family Auchenoglanididae; genus Notoglanidium; species Notoglanidium macrostoma. Next base: position 1,788,525 of record JAQQZR010000035.1, on the reverse strand, counting down.
ATAGACCCCTGATTTATTTATCCATTTTCTTTTAGGCCCTAACAGGAAGGAGACTTGAGTATTATGTGTTCTGACAGTTCATGTGTGCTCAGGTAAGTATGAAACTGATTTCCCATGGGATATTTCACTGTAATATTTGTGGAACATGTTTGAGATAATGATGCAATCCTGTGCAATTTCAATGTATTGCTAATATTTGTAAAGGTTATTCAACATTGCATAGTACACAAATATTTATATAAGGTATTTAACTCCACTGGAAATTTAATTTCTTTTATCACTGATGCTATAGATGAATAAAAATATCAGCCATATAGCCATAAGTTTTTATGCAGAGGTACTGTTTTAGTGTGTCTCACACTAGCCTTCACAATTTAACTTTAATCTGGCAAATTGTTATGAATTTGTAATGGTTAGACCATGTTGAAATCAAATTTCAAATTTATCATGACTTTTTCCTTTCCAATATTTTATCAATTAGCTATTAAATATTATCAGCTTAACAGTAACACAGGAAGTTGGAATGTGGGTTGGGTCCTGTTGGTTGTGACCATTCACACTCACATTCACACCAATGGGCAATTTAGAGTAGCCAGTTGACCTAATCTATATTTATTCGGACTCTGGGAGGAAACCAGTGTACCGAGAGGAAACCCACACACAAGGAGAACATGCAAACTGAAAGGCACCCTGGTCAAGCCAGAAGTCTAACCCAGGACACTCTTGCTGTGAGGTGACGTTGCTAACCACTGAAACACCATTCCACCCTTCCTGTTTTCTATACTACTCAGGTGAAAATTTCTGTCTGAATGATTATGGCCTGAAATTAGCCTGCCAGAGATGATTAAACGAAGGCTTGATGCAAGAAAACTGCATGACATCCTTCTTTTTGTTCTTATCACTTTCTGTTCTTCCATCTGATCAAATTTGAATAGCTCATGAAATTGTGTTGCTGTGACTGTCCCAATGAATTACACTGAATGATTAAAAAGTATCACTAGTCACAAAACAAACTTGGGGGTTTCTATGGACTTGGATTTGTTTGATCAAGTTCTGCTATATTTTATGATTAGCCATCAAAAACAGGTCTTGAATGGATTCAACACTTATATAAAGTTTCAAATGGGAGTGTGACTGGTTTAGTATCACTAGACTTTACTAAAATGAAATTCAATGAAATTATGAATTTGCCAAGACTCTGGGTTGTTTATGACCTCTACACAATACAGTGGTCAGTGGTAGCTCAGTGGTTAAGATGTTGGCATAGTGATTGGAAGGTCGTGAGATCAAATCTCAGCACCGCCAAGCTGCCACTGCTGGGCCCTTGAGCAAGGCCCTTAACTTCATTGCTCACTTGTATAAAATAAGATGTATGTAAGTCGCTCTGGATAAGGGCGTCTGCCGAATGACATAAATGTAAATGTAATACGGATTGTTTCAATGCAGATTTGTTTCTTGTATATATTGTATAAGCTTAATTATGCCATTATACTAATTGCCACCTGAATCAGTATACAGTATGAAAATGAGACAGGTTGATTATAATAACTAGTCCATTAAAGAAGATTAAACAGAGTCTTTTAGACTTCGGAATGGGAGCAGAAACCTGTGGGCCACATGACGGCAGGCGTAAGATTTGGATAGCAACTTTAGAAAAATCTCCTTAGCATTCTCATCACATATGCATGACTGTGATGAGACAACAGCCAAGAATTACAATCAAGATGGCACAAGTCAAGCGACCCAACCCCTGTTTTACTTTTTGAGATAACCAATCACTTGAGTCACACAGTGTGTCCAATTTGCGCCTACGTTTTCTCATGATTAGCATGCATGACCCCGATGCATACATGTCCACCATTAGGTAGGATAAGTGCTCGGGACGAACCCCAAACCTTCTTTTCGGCCTTGGTTGAATGACACTGATTACGCTCCATATTTATTACCCGAGCCTGCCGCCTATTGGCATGCAAATCAAAATGTAAATGAGCTGGGGGCGAACCGGTTGGCATGAGGTAAATATTCAAATTGCATGAGCGTGAAACTATAATCAGTGTTGAATTGCAGTGGCAGCGAGAGAGAAAAGGAGGCTGCAGCATTATTGGGTCACATCTCCAAATTCTGAAATTACCACGTTACTGCACGCTCCACAAAATCTACTTTATTTATCTCTTGCCTCATTCGCATTAGAATGAAAATGGAATGAGGAATGACTTTTATGATGAAAAATCATGGTAATTAATAGTCATATTTGTGGATTTTAGGTCTGTAATAAATTCTTGGCTTGAATTAACAAGACACACACAGCCCAAATGTTCTCAAGAACTTTAAAGCACATCATCTTTGCCACAATGCACCATGGCTGTTGAATTTATAACCTTAATTTGTTCCCAAATATTGCTTTTTATATTAGAGTCTCAGGCAATTTTTTTCCCCTAAACATCTGCAGTACTTTTAAATTGTGTAAACAAGTAGTCTATCCACACAGCTGTGTAGCTGAGACTTATGCTTTTGGTTAGAGTTGATTTTTGAAATTACGATAAGATGCTGAAGCTTCTAGGTAGCTTCTAGCAAATTAGTATGATACCAAATGAAACACATCATTTTCTTGTGTGGAATTAAATACCAAATCAAGGCAACATTGTTTTTTGAATTAGATGCACAACCACACACTAACACTTTAAATAACCCAGACTACTCTCTTTAACTCTCAGTTCATTGCAAAGACAAGCTCCTGATTTATACAGTGAAATTACTAGTGCATCCTAGTGCGTTGCTTATCTGTTTTTTGAACTTGCTAATGTATTTCCTTTGACTGTTTAACATTTATGAGCATTATTTTGCTTCTTTAGCTAGTCAGATACAATATATTTACTAAACACTCCACTGGTATCCAAACTTGCCTGATTCTGATACTTATCAATATATCATATAATTACTAGTGTTGCATAATCAGTCAGATGTTTAAAACCGTACATAACATAATTCTCACCGTACATGGGTACATTGTTGGACATAATCATTTAAGCTAAATCATAGTGAATTTTCTCTCTGAGAAACCACTAAAACATGAAAACATGTGAAGTGTGGTCTATTTTTTAACTCACACTAGACCGTTTAGTCACAAGCCAGCATGCATTTAAGTGGACGCCTTAATTGTAATTAGGTCAGAAACAAGCAGCTGTTCATTAACTTTCAATTTAACACAAAAAAAGAAAAACCTGGTGAGTTTTAATGTCTTGAAGCTTTTTTTGGTGCAATGAAATGTAATACAGTCGACATTTGTACAGTATATCTTTGACATTGACTTAGTATATCGATCACATTTTACAGAAATGGATTTGAAATAGTAACACCCAAAGACTAATTTCCAAGCACAGCATTGATACATTTGCCAACCAGCTTGCGGTCACCATTGTCATTCCTGTGGTGTCCAGGATGCTAGGAGGTTGACAGTATGGCGACAGGTGTGTCCGCCAATGCCAGCTGTGACCTGCGATTGCCAGGCAGTCTCAACCTTCTTTTTGGACCGCAAACGATGACACTGCCTGGGCAGACCACCAGATGACATAGAAAGGGGCCCACAAAGACGTGGGCAGTGCCACTGTGCCACCATGCCACCCGAGGCTTCTTCACTGTGCTTGGATCAGTGCCAGACACCTGTCAGACATACCAGCTGCTCTGCCCCCTGAAGATGAGAAGTCCATCTGTGCTTGCACTTTGCTTGGAAATATCATTTAATATTGCGAATGACAATAAAATTATATAATCCATTGTGCTAAAGGTGTCACTTTTTGTCAATCTTATGTGGCTTATAATGACAGCAAAACAGACTATCAGCACCAATCTGTATATCTGGCTAGCACAATAGATGTAATAACACATTGATGGATTTCTTTTTTCCATTGTGGAATCAGAGAGTGATTTGATTTGGAAAAGACATGCAGTTAGGCACAGACTGTCATCAACACTGTAAAACAATAATGCATCTTTATATTTTAGAGTGCTGTGCATTTCTAGCTACTGACATTATGAAACTGAGTAATGAGTTATAGATATTTGGTAGGATTTTGCTCAATTCTGTATGAAAGAAATCTGAAGAAATGCTATGAATACTAGCCTTGCATATAGTTATAACCTTAACCTTTACAACTCTTCATATTAATTGACTGGAACAAATTGTTACAGTTGTGTGACACTGTACGCCTTTTTGAGTCAACGTGCTCTTCCATCTTGTGCTGCGAGTTTCAGTCTCAGCCTCCTCACATTAATGGGAGAAACCCATGATTCCAATTAAAGATCCAAAGCATCATGACAAGAATGTCACACTTCAAACTTGCGATGAAGACTTCTGCTTCCTCAAGCTGTGAGCATTTTCATTCTGTATATTCTCCCTGGAGCTAACTTTAATTAGTCAAATTATAACAAAAAAAAAGAGTAGAGAAGGCAAAGTTGGGAATATTTTGTGGGAAAAGTGAAACACCTTAATCACAATGGAAACTGCTCAAGAAAGTTTTCCTACTCAACTGATGTGAATGCAAAAGTTGGCAGCAGAACTGGTGTTGGAAGGTGTGCTAATTGTTCTACCTTGCAATGTGAAATTTCTGTGCTGCTTAGCATTAAAAACTACAAAGACAATGCACTAATTACACCTGGCACTATGTGTAATAAGATAAAAAAAAGTAAACAAAAGAAAATGTAATTTAAATTGGATACATAGTGTATGTGAAAATGTACATCTCAGCTGCTAGTGTAATTCAAACTGTTCATGATTTTACTCAAGCGAAACATGTGATCAAGTTCATGACTTTCACCATGAACCACATAAAAAAATCACCACGAAAAACATTAAATGTTTACATTGCAATATTTGGGATGTGCGTTGTACTTGGAAATCCAGTTACAATGGTTTTAAATATGAGATAGAAAATCAGTGTGGTCAGGATTCACTGTTAATTCCATTTTTTCAGACAAATTCAACATCATTTTATGAGAAAACCAACATAGAAGTGAAGAAGACAGCAAACTCTTAAGTCAAGGTTCCAGGAAGCAATGCAGCTATACAGCACAATTACACTGAGATACAGCCCAGACTATGCTCAGCTAGTTAGTGATCTACAAGATGATGAGCAGGATGGCAGTGAAATCAGTATCCGCATGATTGATTGAGACTTTGGAAGCTGATCAGTTTGAGTGAAGTATACAGATGACAAGATGAGAAAGTTGAACCAACTAATCGACTAAAGCACTGCCGCATGACTCTCTTAGTAGAGAGTAGAGATAACCCAAGGGCTGAATCTCACTGACACAGCTATCATCAGGTTGTCAAATAGAGTTTGATTGATGAACATTTTGATGAAAATTTTGACTTAGTATAACTATAACTATAATATTCAATAATGACTATGCAAGTCGTTAGGGGTGGATTTTTTTCAACATGTCCAGTGAGTCATTAGACATCTGGTTAGTTTCTGCATCTCATCTGGAGCTTGAAAGCTTGACAGCTAAACGATTCAAACATGATGGATGACTGCAGGTGATGTCACTGTCCTTCAGGGTCCCTCATATTTTTCCTGGATATCCATAATGGCAGATAAGTGGAGAAAATACCTGTCTGAAATTGAACATTCAAGAAGGGAAAGTTCACACACCATTTGAGTGAGTTGTGTGCAGTGGTGCATATACATATACAGACTAAATGTGCTTGAGGCTGTGTCTGGTTGTTTGGTAAATTCACTGACAGTTCACTGAGCAATTTCTCTGAAGGCCATGATGCGCCACACCCTTTGTCATAATGGATGTTGATTTATTATTACAATGCTGTCTCGATTTGCTCATTTTCTGGTTGAGTGCTTCTTTAGAAAGAGCTGTTTACAAGATCCGAATAAATACTGAAAATGTTTTCACATTATGTCCCGAAGGCGCTGATTGTTCAGGCACTGATTGGTTAATTTCACTCTGCAGCTCATTCCACTGCTCTGATCACATTCTGCTGATAAACTACAATGTTGGTGTGCTATTATGCCATTCCATTAGATGCCACTTGATATGTTTATAACTTTAGATGTGATGCTATTTTATGGACTTGCTGTAATGTTTTCCATCAATGTCCATCTTATGTGTACAGTGTTTAGTGAATTGACTGACTAAATTACAAAATTGACGGAATATCGCTCTCTGTTGTAGGTAATAAGTGAAAGGGCTGTTTTCCTGTGATTCATTTTTCATTTACTTTATCTTTGTTTTTTAAGATCATCATAAAAATATTAGTATTTGGAAGGATATCCAAGCAACCACTTACATCAGATTTCAGGTTAAATGAAGTAAATAAGTAAATAAATAAAATAAATAAATAAATCACACCATTTTCAACAGCCTATAGAGCCATTATTGGAAGCACAGTATAGAGGATATAAAACAGTGTGATGTCTGCTGAAAATCGACCTAATTAAGCCTGTGAAATATATTTGAATGCCTGGTGTTTTTTCTCATTGGACTCAGCCATTAACATTAGATTAACCATAGCTTTATTTTAGTTCTAATACCTTACACTCACCAGAACTGGAACTGTGCAATACACCTGCTATTTCAAGCAACTGTTTGGTCAAAAGTGTTTTAGCTAACAGGATAATGTTAGCCAGATTATTTCCCCCCACAGCCCAGAAACATGCATTTGAGGGGTGCATGTAGACCCCCAGTCAGAAAGCAGAAGACATCAACCACCTGGATCTGAGGGTGGTCCTGCCTAACCACTGAGGGTGGTTCTGGTTCCTCTTACCTGGTATGAGTTCCAGCTGGATCAGCACACACTGGCCCATGATTCACCTTTCTGTCTAATATATGGAGAAACTATGACAAGATGTATGTAATGGCCATTTTCTAGTAATCACCTCAGCAATTATTCGGTTATGCCTGACTTAATTATGCCTGACTTGGATGAGTAGGTGGCCAATTAAGACAGTTGCTTGTGGTGCTCAGAGGTACAATTCGGACCTAACATGCTTATCTGCTCCTCAGTTCATCTGAAACCAAGGAAAAACACAAGGAGCTCCACTATCTAAACACCTTTCTAGCCGGTCCTGAGCTGTCTTGATTCCTTAAGACATTGTATGGCCTATTTTATGGTTCATTTTATGGGCCACTTGATTTGTGCATTTTGAAAACCAACCGGTCTCAGTTCACTTCAGATTTTGCTTTATGGATAACAAACTTGACGGTTGGACTACATACATAGCTTGAGCTTTCTGTCCTTCAAATAGTTTTGTTTTGTGTTATATGGTCCCACAACAACATCAGCAGTGTTAGCTAGTAACATGTATATCATGTTATATCACTATCAATTATGCTATGCAGCATAATTGGTTAGGTAGCAGTAATAATAGTGTTGCATCAGTGACAAGATCAATAGTTACTGTACATCACTATTAATATACAGTGCACATTGTATGCCAAAAGTTCCACAATGATAGCCTCCACTCTTCTGGGAAGGTGTTGTACAAGATTTTGTAGTATGTCTGCGCCCATTCATTGAAGTCGGAAATGATGTTGGCTGAGAAGGTCTGCCTAGCAACCGATGTTCCAATTCATCCCAACAAACTTGAGATCAGGGCTCTGTGCAAGCCACTGGAGTTCCTCCACACCAAACTCATCAAACCAGTTCTTTATAGACATTGTTTTGTGTTCAGAGGCACTGTCAAGCTAGAACCGGAAAGGGTCTTCCCCAAACTGTTGCCACAAACCTGGAAGCATACTATGTGCTTTAGCATTCAGTAGCCCCACTCTGTGAGTTTTGCTACTGCTTTGTGGCTGAGAATTTGTTGCTTCTAGATGCTTCCATTTCACAATAAAATCACTTACAGTTAACCAGAGCAGATCTAGCAGGGCAGAAATTTCATGAATTAACTTGTTGAAAAAGTGGTATCCAATGACACTGTCAAGTTTAAAGTCATTGCGCTCTTAAGTACAATCCACTCTACTGCCAATATTTGCCTATGGAGATTGTTCTTGATTTTGTGCACAAACAGATATGGCTGAAATTCTTAAACGTAGTAATTAGGAGGGGTGTCCGTATACTTTTGGCCATATATATATATTTTTGGTCTATATGAACCACTCCCATGATCTAAGCTCGAGGGCATAACGCATGAGGTGTTTTTGATGGTTCAGCATCAAAATTCTTTGTATCTTCTTCCTGCAGCCCCTTCCCCCACAAACAAACATTTTGTAAATGATTTAGACGTAAATGATGCTTTACAGTCAAATAATAGCATCATGTAAAGCAACCATTTTGAATGATACTATTCATAATTGTGAAAGTGGTACACAGCGATAACATTACGGTAAAGGAGTTATGATGTGAACAACTAGTGATCTGAAATCTCATTAATGCTAAAATGATCAGAAAGAAATCTAAGTTCCCTTTTAAGTCCAATTGTACCATGAATAACAAAAGCACTAAGGTTATTTGCCGCTTGTTCTCATTCAGATCCTCATTAATAGGACTGAGTTTGGTTTATTTAAATATAACTATAGGTGAAAGAACCCTTACATTAATTCTGAGGCAGAGGTCTATCTTAAAATATCTTTCATATTGCACTTGTTTTATTTTAGATCATCTTATTCCTGTCTCTGACAGTGTCATCTTCTGTTGTTAAGTGTGTGAGTTTGGTAATTGCTGTACTTAATTTAGCTTGTGCTTTAACATTGTGTGTTGTCCCTTACGGGATCAATAAAATGTTTAATATATTTTTAATGATAAAAAGACTGTTGTAATAATAATCTAATAATAAGCACCAGGGCAATAAAATTATAACAGCAAGGAAATGGTACTGACTCAAACTTCACAAGGGAACAGTACTTACTCCAAACTCAAAAGAGATTTCAGCATAAAAATATCCTCCTGTTAAACTTTGCTCCTCTAAAACTCAGTTCAGTTTGCCGATTCCAGCACTTCAGAGATGGGAACAATTACCTCTGATATTTTTGTCATGTCCCACAAGAGCTGTTCAACCTGGAGGAGGATTCAACCTTGTCCTGAAGTGGACAGGAGTGTTTTTGAGAACTAGTGACACTGAGAAGAGCTAAAGGGGATAGAGATGGAGAGAAAGAAGAGAACGAAGTCCACTTTCCCCCTTTGTCCCTGAGCACTGTAGGAGGAAATTGATATGCAGAAGAGGCCATAGCCTACGGATTATTATGACATCCTTCAGCATGATGCTGAGCCACCATTAAAGAGTGAGTGTGTGAGTCCTTGGGAATTGCCACTTACTTGTCTGTGTGTGTTTCTGGATACGTGTGATTATTTGAGGGAGTTCAGGGTTTCTGATTGTTCTCCTGAGAATTCGTCACGGCAGATAATTGGGGGAAGAGAATGGACTGGAATGTGTAAAGACAGCAAAGATCGCAAGGGTTAGAAGGTGAGATGTGGGGATTAATTAAACCAAGGTGATATTGAGTGAAGAAATAGAAAGAAACAAGAGCGAGCAAAAAGACAAGGAAACAGGGCCTAAGGGATAAATGGAAAACAAAGACCATACAATGAATCATGAGCGACAGGAGAGGCAAGAAGTTGCAAGGAGAGGACGACAAGGGAAATAAGAGGACAGAAATGGGAAAACATGCTCCATATTATGACCCATGAGCCCATATGACACATAAAAATTTCTGATTAATGAAAAGTGTAGGAAAAGTGATCAAACTTGGAGAAGAATGAGACCCCAGATAAGCCAGTCAGCTCATCTAGCAACAAGAACCCTTGAGAACGATTCCTTGTAACTAAACCAAACCAAACTGCCCTTGTAGCTTTTTGAAATTATTGAAGGTTCTTAGCAATTTGGAGTCAATCTCTTTGATGATTTATGAATTAAGTCTTGCAAAGGAAACAGGTTTTCATTCCCATCTCACCAGACCTCAACTTATCAGTCATTAGAAAACCATATGAATCAATTCCCTGAATAAATAAAATCTGAAGCCACACCAGCATTTTGCAGATGAGATCCCAATTATATAAATAAATTAAATTAAAACAATACCAAAAAATATTTTCATTTAATAATCACAAATTAATTAGGATACTCAGACATGTTTCATCCATCCATTATCTATTCCGCTTTATCAGTCTGGGTCACGGGGAAGCTGGAGCCAATCCCAGCGTCTTCGGGCGAGAGGCGGGGCACACCCTGGACAGGTCACCAGTCCACCACAGGGCAACACACGCTCAGTGACATAGCCAGTTGACCTAATCTGCATGTCTTTGGACTGTGGGAGGAAACCGGAGCACCCGGAAAACATGCAAACTCCGCACAGAAAGGGACCCTGGGTGACCCGGGGATTGAACCCAGGACCTTCTTGCTCTGAGGCGACAGTGCTAACCACCGCACCACCGTGCCGCCCACATGTTTTATTAAGAAGTAAATTAAACTATGTCATAATTGCGCAGAGATAGGATGCAATGCAGTTAAACAGATTGATATAAAAAAGAAACACAGGGCAAAAGTTACAAAACATTAAGTGAAATCATGATCAATCACCACTTCAGAAGCAAAGGGCAAAATATGAAGGTTCATCAAACAAACAGAGTCAATAAACCAGAGAAACAGACGCAGAGTATAAGGCTTATTATCGTTTGACAAAAGAATGCAGAGCGAATACTTTCCAACTACTTCTGATCAGCCATAACATTAAAACCTCCTGCCTAATACTGTGTAGATCCCCTTGTGCCACCAAAATAGCTCTAACCCAGAGTCACGTGGACTCCACAAGACCTCTGAAGGTGTGCTGTGGTAACTGGCACCAAGATGTGAACAGCAGATCATTTAAGTCCTGTAAATTGTGAGTTGGGGCCTCCATGGATCGGACTCGTTTGTCCAACACGTCCCGCAAATTGAGATCTGGGGAATTTGAAGGCCAAGTAAACACCTTGAACTTTTTTTCATGTTCCTCAAACTATTCCTGCACAGTTTTTGCAGTGTGGCATGGCGCATTATCACTGCTATTAGGGAACACCGTTGCCATGAAGGGGTGTACTTAGTCTGCAACAAAGTTTAGGTAGGTGGTACATGTCAAAATAACATCCACATGAATGCCAGGACCTAAGGTTTCCCAGTAGAACATCCACTGGCTTGTCTTCTTTCCAAACTGCATCCTGGTCTCATCTCTTCCCCAGGTAAGCGATGCAGATGCCCACAGATATCCACACCATGTAAAAGAAAACATGAGCCATCAAACCATGCCACCTTCTTCTATTGCGCTATGGTCCAGTTCTGATGCTCACAAGCCCTTTGTAGGTGCTTTCCATAGTGGAAGGGGTCAGCATGGGCGCTCTGACCAGTCTGCACCTACACAGCTCCATGCACAGCAAGCTGAGATGCACTGTGATGTTTTGACAACTTTCCATCATAGCCAGCATTAACTTTTTAAGCAGTTTGTGCTATAGTAGCTCTTCTGTGGAATTGGAACAAATGGGTTAGCCTTTTTTTGGGCTAGATCCTCCTGCGCATTAATGAGCCTTGGGCACCCATGACCCTGTCATGTTCTTCTTTGGACAACATTTGGTAGGTACAAGCCAATTTCTACAGGGAACACCTCACAGGACCTGTTGTTTTGGAGATCTTCTGACTCAGTCATCTAGTCATCACAATTCGGCCATTTTCGCTCAGAACCTTACTCTTGTTCATTTTTCCTGCTTTCAACTTCAAGAATTGACTGTTCATTTGCTGCTTTATATATCCCACCCATTGACAAGTGCCTTTGTAACAAGATAATCAATGTTATTCACTTCACCTGGCAGGGATTTTAATGTCATGGCTGATCGGTGTATACTGTGTGCAACTGATTAATGAGAAACAGGTGTGTGTGTGCTTAGAAATCAGGTGACCTTGAATGTGTGAGTTGTCTGGATTTGAAGTCTGTGCTGGCCATGTGTGTAGGCTCTGGTGGATTCTGGGAATATAAGTTCAGATTGGGCTTTGAGGCTGATGTGATACATAAATTGCACATAAATTTGAAGAACTCGATCAATTTATCCATCTATGGATAAAAAGAAAAGCTTTATCTATCTGTTTATTAGTTGACTCTTATGCTTGGGACTTTTAAGCATTTGTAGAACTTTAGCATTTATTCTTGCATATTAAGTATCATAATAAGTATTTTGTAGAATGTTTTGTTATGTTACATTTTTATTATTAACTAAAAAAAAAAAAAATAAATACTTCTCCAAAAAGTTAACAGGTGTGTACTGATTGAGTCATGTAGTGGTCATTAAGTATTACATACATGAACACTGTGAATGTGTACTACATACTATTTGGATTATACATTATTATCAGTATTGTGTTGCTATCACATGATTGGTAACTCTTGACAACAGAGGTGAGAAAAGCCAAGAACAGGAATCTGAGGCTATAGCAGGCAAAGACTCAGAGAAACCAGACAGTTGGGGAAAAAAACATCTTGTAGTCTAGGTGAAGGTTCTAGGAGTGAGTTAGAGACAGATAATGTGTAATGCTGAGGAACAGGCCAAAGTACATTCATGTGAGAAACTGTGTATAACTGTACAGGGAGTGCAGAATTATTAGGCAAGTTGTATTTTTGAGGAATAATTTTATTATTGAACAACAACCATGGTC
>JAQQZR010000035.1:1751819-1775799 GCA_030068235.1 Notoglanidium macrostoma | reverse complement strand
GTGTGTGTGTGTGTGTGTGTGTGTGTGTGTGTGTGTGTGTGTGTTTGTGTGTGTGTGTGTGTTTGTGTGTGTGTGTGAAAGTTCATGAGAAATGCAAAAAGAACACTGTATGTAACATAACAGATCACAGATTTGATCAAAGGCTACGTGCAGCTGAAAGAAGATTAATACAACTAAACTATCATTTTAATTTAGTTTAAATCTATCTATTTTATTTCTACTATTTACTGCCAATAGGAAATGGCATCAAGTCTTGGCTAGAATAAAGTCTTTCTAAAAGACTTAACATGGAGAAACTGCCTTTTATTAGTGTTTTAAGGACACACTGGTGAAATACTATGAAAAAAAATCAAAGGAACATCATCTTAGTTTATAGGAATCGCAACACTATGTCGCCAGGAAAGCTGGGGAAAAAAGTGGAAAAGAAACTTCCCAATGGTAGAAACCTTAGTTCATGGAGGGTGAATCTTGGCTGACAGTTCCTCAACCTCAGCTACATCACTCGGTCTGAATTAGAATTGTGCACAGAACTGTTTGTAATCCATGTTTTGTATTTTTTATTGTATATGTATTTGTAAAAGTTTATCAATTCATTATCCAGATATTCAATCCAAAGTGTATGCTCATATGTACATCCATACATACCTTAGCAATTAGTTAGCAAGAGCTAACAAGTGATCACAACCTACTGAAAAAAAATGGAATATGTGGTTGGTCAGATTTAAAAGAATATATCACATATAGTTTATACCCTCCCCCCCATGTTATATTTTATAGCCTCAATAATGATATTGGTGTTACATGACCAATGACACTTATAACCCCTACTGTGGTAGCTGTGAATGAAAACAGCACCATAATGGAACTAAAGCCCCAGTGTAATTGCATTTATGCTTTTTGTGATCATCAGTTCTTTTTAAATCTTTTGTTAAACAACTGGCAAACCAAGACACCCACTGTGTTTTCACATTGCCATCAATTTGAGTGATTGGGCCTTTTTCCTGGCCATTCATCTCTCTGTTGGTTTTCTCTGAGAGGGCCTGGGCAATTGACTTCTAGTGTTGATTAATGGCAAACCCATGAGGGTCTACCATAAAGGCCCTTTCCCAGACATTGTTCTAGTTGTCCCCAATGAATAAAAATACAGGGAGTGACACTTTGCACTGAGATATTTTCATTCAGAGCTACAGGATTTATTTCAGTAGTTTTGTGGCCGGTGGATATGGAATAGCATTTATATTGCTTGTTATAAAATCAGCATGGCCTTACAATAGCACAATGGTTTAGGTTTTTTTAGTAAATTTTATTTATTATTTATTTATTATTTATTATTGATAAATTTAGTTTTGTTTTTTTTTATTAAGGAAGCTTTAGAAGAACAAACATGGTTTGGTTAATGAGGTGCACATTTAAACAATGTGTATGTGTTTTTAGGGTGAAGGGCTTCCACTCTCTGGACTATCAGGATTAGTCTTTAAATGGTTTATGAACCAGAGCAACTTTGTTGTGAGTTATCAGGATTAAGGATTTCCTTTTCTCTTTAATTTAATAAAGGAAACTTTGACTTTATGCACATGATCAAGCCATATGTGGAGTTCAATTCTGCATCAACTTTTGCCTTAATTCATAAAAAAACTATTCTTGGTACTTGGTTAAACATGTGACTAATGTTATATAAACTGGTGTATTGCATATCATGGTAATCGTTCATGATTGTGTACGCCTGAAACAACAGACTTGTCGAGAGATAAATTCATTGACAGCTAGACAGTATGATTTCCATTGTTTATCACGTAACATGATGGAAATTTTATGACCAGTAAGATGCTATTTCAAATCATACAGATGCTTACTTTGAGTGTTTCAATTTTAAATAAATGTTATTTATTTATGAATACTTTTTAAATTAAAATTGGACAAATCTAATAATTTCATGGTTTCATCATTTCATAAACTTGTGTGTATTGTGTAATTATAATGTAAGAGGTTAGCCTCTTTAATATTGCTTTTTCATGAGTATCAAATAATTAACTGCTTGCTAAAATTACACTGTTAAACCTGTCTGTCTGTTCAACTTAAATTGGCTAGAAAGTAATAGCTGATGTCACGGGTGCAATTAAGAGGAAGAAGTTGGCAACAATTCCAAGACCTTCATGCCATAAAAAACAAATAGACAGGAGCATATAAGGAAAAACCTGTCATGGATGCACAAGTGTTCTGGTTACAGCATATTCAAAAACTAAAATCAACTGTTTCTATCTATATGTAGCTTTGATATTTGTTGTAGATATGCCTAATCATATGTGTTATAGCAAAAACATATAGTAAGGGTTAACGTAAATGATTTCTCAGATCAGGTGATGCATTGTTATTCAAGTCCACACTCAAGAAAGCACTTAAACAACAATCTACCTTACACCAGAAGAGGTTAGATTAGAATATGATGGGGGGAAAAATTGACTTCTGTAGCAGCATCTAATCTGTGAATCTTCATTTTCTGATCCAGAAAACAGTCAAACATAAATACAAAAATAAGCACATAGAGGAGTTTAAAGAAACTGACAGAAAGACCTTATGTGGGGATTTTTTTTTTTTTTTTGGTTCAGTACAGGCATCGGAAAAGGTACTCACCCAGCCATTCAATTAAATAAAAAAAAAAATAAGAAATAAAAAATGATTAAATAAATGCGCCATAAGCAGATATTGACCTTTCAAGATTAAAACCCGAGGCCCATCCTGTGTGGAAATCAAATTCAAACAGTTTGTGAGCACAGAGTGAATACAATGGCATTCAAATCCTCCTGGGACTTTTGTGAAGGACATGGCGAGTTAAAAATAAATAAATAAAAAAATATGTCTCGGCGGGAAAATTTAAAACATGGCCAAAAGAAACTGCACCTTTAGTTGACTTTCTCTGTCCCTTTGTCTTTGTCTCCAGGGCAGTGTCCATCTAAATAAGGAATCCCCTCTGGACATCAAGACAAGAATGAAGCTCTGCAATCTGTCAGAGTCAGTTATGTTTACAAAGTCAAATACTCATAAAATCTCATAAAAAGGACAAAGTAAATACAGTTATTTTCTACTTTAGAAACATTGAGTAGACAATAAGTAGAAGTAGAAAATAGATTACTGTTTTTTTCCCCTCTCAGATTCTCTGACTCCTATAATTTCAAATAAAACAAATCCATTTATTCATTTATCTTCACTAAGTGCTTTATCCTGTTCAGGGTCATAGTGGCTCTGGAGCCAGGAACACTGGGCACAAGGCAGTAATATACCCTGGATGAGACACCAGTCCATCAAATGATGCACACACACACACACACACACACACACACACACACCTTGGGGCAAGTAAGCTTAGCCAATTCACATTACAGCATGTTTTTGATGACCTGTGGGATAAACTGGAGAACCAGGAGGAAACCCATACATACATGGAGTGAACATGAGAAACATCATACAGACAGTAAAATAAGCTCAGGATCGATTCTGGAGCTGTGAGGTAGCTAAAGCCTCTTTTTTCTGGGAAAAAAAATCGAAATAGGAGGAACTGCTAAAAGAGCAAGTAACAGTAGTAACTTTCAGTAGTTCAGTAGAACAGTAGTAAGCTTCAATCTCTGCATTTTTTTTTTCAATTTTTCAAGCCATTTTTTTCAATAATCATCAAAAACACTTGAGTGAACAGAGATGCAATTGAATTGAAGGCAAGTGTCACAACAGATTTGATTTCTGAAAAATTGATGTAATTGTCTCTTGAATGTCATCCATTGAAGTCTATTTTTTTCTATTACCATGATGCTGACCTCATTCAGTATGATAATGTACCTGATTTACAGTGCCAACACGCATCAAACAATAATTCATTGGGTTACTCTCTCAAATCACCACAGCAGAGCATTCCCATGCCTTTAAGACCTGGACTGAAATAAATAACACTGTTTAGTAATGTCAGAAAACAAATGCTTTAAGTTATTACTAATTATACATGTGTGTTTGATTTTTTTTTTTATTTATCTTGATATTTGCTTGATTAAGTGCCTTGCATTGTTTCAGCTTGAGTCATCTGGCAACGTCATTCTTTTTTTGGAGTGGGTACAAATGGTGGCATGAAATCATTATTTCCTCTGCAATTTCACTGTCAGAGCTCAAATCTGCTGAGACTTCTCTTTTGCTGCTTACAAAAAAAGCTTCTTTTTTTTAATCAACACAATGGAACAATATCTCCTAGTTAAATGGCTGTGGGCAAAGGAAGAGAAAAAATAATCATGATTTTGTTTTATCATGCCCATCTACAAATATTAAACTAAATACCATCAAGACTGAAAATTCAAAAGAAAAAGAATCCACATGGCTATATCAATCACCCAGAGGTCTGATTTTGCCAAAATACTTGGCAAACGTTTTTGTTACAAATTAGGAAAGTAGTTAGATCCTGTTCAATCCTATGCACACTGCAGCCTCAGCATTTGGGATGCTTTTAAGCTTGACCCTAGTATTAAAGTGTATTAGTTGTAATTGCACTATACAGTGTGATCCAAATGAGGATGGGATCCCTTTTGAGTCTGGTTCCTCTCAAGGTTTCTTCCTTCTGCCATCTCAGGGAGTTTTTCCTTGCTGCCGTCGCCACAGGCTTGCTCATTAGGGATACATATAGATAAATGTGTAGATTAATGAGTTTATATTCAGAATTTATATACTTTTGTGAAGCTGCTTTGTGACAATGTCTGCTGTTAAAAGCGCTATACAAATCAAATTGAATTGAATTTTCGGGTCACATGATTGTAAAGAGTGATTATTCGAGCTACAGTACACTTCCAGTCAGCTTGAACCAGTCTAACCATTTCCCTCTGACCTTGAGCATCAACAAGGTATGTTCTTGATCACTGGATTTTTTACTGTATAAACTCTAGGAAATATTGTGTGTGAAAAATCCCAAGAGATCAGCAATTTCTGAAATACTCAAACCTGCCCATCTGGCACTAAAAACCATGTCACATCATGCCAGTCACTGCCAGTGCTAATCACACATTTGCTTCATTCTGATGTTTGATCTGAAGCTCTTGACATGTATAAGTTTAAGCATGGTGCTGCCACCACCTGATTGGCTGATTTATATTTGATTTGATTTACCTGATGCATTGCATGCATGCAGGCATTCCTAAAAATTGATCAATGAATGTATAATATTTATCAGAATAGCCTAAATGTGCTATCAGATCAGTTCGCTGCCTATATTTTTTCTTTCTTATTCCTCATGTTTCTTAAAGCAAAGTAATCACTTGGTGTTGAAGACCAGATTTTTGCCAATGGAACTCTGTGATTAAACACATTTTATGATTCCAGTATGAGCATAAATGGTTTTGATTAAGGTCTCATTATTTATGGAAGGTACTGATTGACTTGAAGTGTTCCATTCAATGAAGGCCTAATTGATTTTCACTGGTTTGTTTCTACAGTGTGTTCTGTCCTGCAATAACAAAATGCAGGTCATTTTTCTACTAATTATTTCTCATTAACAGCTTATAGTAAACATGTTGAGAAAACCAGAAATGCTGATTAAGAATGTTGCTTGTTTTCACATTTATGGAGTTTCTGATTTAAAAAATCTAGGGTAAAATGTGCTGTTGGTGTTAAACAAGGGATAAAAAAAATGTACTAAAATAACTAAAAAGGTTAATATATGAGAAGACCAATCAGGGAGTCATATTTTCTTATTCTGTGTATCAGATTTATACCAAACCCACAACAGGGGTCAGACCATGAAGGCTGATGGATAATCAGTTAACACAACAGGCAAAGGAGCATCAATATTAATAAACAATACAAATACACTCAGACTGCAAATGGTAAAGAAACTAACAACAGCAGAACAAAAATTAAGAACCATGGATTTCATTTTGATCAAAATTGCCTTGTTGGATGTTGGAAAGCCGACTCATAAACCTGCTCCTCCTGCCTTCAATTACCAGTATTAGGTTAACATTTAGTCAAAATCACCCAGGCTCACGCACCATCACACACATCAGTCGCTTGCTCATCTGCTGACATGCCCCATGTCATGAAAAATAACAACCCAGGCATTTTCTGACGCATTACCTTCTCCATCATGTCGCCAGCTTTAATGATGCCAAAAGCATTACTGCTCTCTGTCCCCGACTGAGATGCTTTCAATCACCACACCTCATTAGTTTACTTATTTCCTATTCTCCCCTAAACGTTGAACACCCTATTGCTCCATTTGATGAGCACTATTCTCTAGGAGGCCTCAAGCAATACAAGTTCAATTGAGTCACTCAGTGCAGGCACATTCGACAATCATAAAAGCACAGGCGTGTGGGTTCTTTCTTATTTACAATGCCATAGATGAGTGTGTAAAATAAGTCTTTTTGTTTCTGTATTATTCTGTTGAACAATGAAAGAAATGCTATCCCCATATTGTACTCTGCATTAATTTATAACTGACTTTATTGCAAAGTTTGGGCAGCGTGTGTGTCTTTCCAAACCTTGTTGCAAGGTCACTACTTCAATCCATTAGTTTTTAATTTAGCCCATCTACTTCATAATATGCTAATACTGTTGCATGGTTATTCCATGCATTTTAAAATATGCTAAGTGAGAATTGTTAAGTAGGCTAAAATTGCTAAGTACATCATTGTTTGAAGTATAAGACCGGAGAGGGTAGTCACAAGGACTCAGTATTTAAGCATAGTTTTTGTAGTTCTGAAGGGACACTTACATACACAGCTCAGACGTCTTTCTAAATGATTTGCAAATATCTACAAAGGTTGGGTTGATATATTGCTGTATAGTATTTAAATATTTAAAGAATGAATGGCATATCTAATTGAGGATTGAGGGTAATTAAGAGCTATTATTCATATCATGAGGTGGGTAGAGATGTTAGCATCTCTATGACATCCCTCAAACATTTCTTTCTGATTTTGTTCTGAGGAGGAATCCACGAAAGTGACATGATCAAGGCTCCAGAAAGGGTATAATAAATAGGAAAAAATGAATGCAGTTGCTTTCATCTGGCCCCAAAGGGGACTTTTTAAGCATTGCCCAGGGTTGCCTTTAAAAGCAGGCACTCACTAGAAGTAGGGCTTCTAGCAACTGGAGCAGTGGTAGCCCCCAAGCCCTCTACTCATTTAAACTGAGTGCAATGCTGCTGTGCAATTCTCTGACTCAGAGGCAGGCACAACTCAGCTTTCATAGATTCAGGGTTCGAGGAAAAATTTATTTGGCATCTCTCTGGCAAAGAGACTTCACAATCGCTCTGAGGTGATCGAACACACACTGACTGTTCACGCTGTATACAGATGCCCCACAGGCTTGGGGAAAGTGCAATTTATTAAACAATACTGCAGGTTAACAAACCTACAACCTCTAATCCTGGTGAATGGCCAGAGCCTAAAGGTTGCAGACAAAATCTTTTGATTTTATCAAACTGATGTATTTTTAATTTTTTTTTTTTTGTAAGCTAAAATTACTAGCTGAAAATGTTTTTGGTCATCTTGTCAATTTACGAACATGAATTCATACAATTTAAGAATGAATTGTAATGGGCTGGAGTCATTCCACTGGTAATAATAATATATTAATATAATAATAATAATAATAATAATAATAATAATAATAATAATAATAATAATAATAATAATAATAATAATAATCCATTCTTGATCCATTAACCCATTATCTATACCGCTTTATCCGTCTGGGTCGCAGGGGAAGCTGGAGCCAATCTCAGCTGACTTCGGGCGAGAGCCGGGGTACACCCAGGGCAGGTTGCCAGTCCACCACAGGGCCAACACAGACAAGCATAAACTATACCTTTAGTACCATGAAAGCAGCATTTAATATACCTTTAAAGCTTTCGTCTAAACAGAAATTATGTATGTTTAATCATTTAATTCTGTACCTTTTTTATGTTCATTATATCTGCAATTCCAGGTGAAAGATACTGTACATATTAAAGACACATGAAATAATGGAACCACTCCACAGACAAGGAAATGTATAGTTTAGTATCATTTTTCTGAAAGTGCAGTACTTCAGCCCCAGAGCCATTTCAAATCTGACTAGGATAAACAATTTATTGAATATTTTTAATGAAGTTGAGTAATATCTTTACACCTTGCTGTTGATTGTAAGTAAAACCTATACATAGTCATTGCAATTGTCTATATAGTAGGCAAATACAAGTACCAAAAATTACGTTCAAAAATGTAATTTTGGGGCAAACAACAAATCAACAATAAAATGCTCCTTTAAAACAACCAAATCCATGGGACTTATTAGCACTGCATCAAGACTGCAAAAGACAAACAACCAAACCAAGAGCACCACAAAACCAAATCCCAGGTTGAAACGCAACATGACCAGCAGGCAACATGACCAGCATAGGCAACAGGAACCTGGAGCTTTTAATTGCTGCTTAATGACCTGGATAGTAGCACCTCATCTGGCAATCAGGTGTAGCACAAGCTAGGTGTAGCTACAGAAAGAGAGAAAGACAACTATATACCTTTACTATGAAGGGTTTAAAGGGTTATTGAGGAATCACAACATCAAATGTTACCACAAAGAAAGAGATTGCATTGCTCTGAAAAAACAGACATCCTGTAGATCGTGTACATTCCAAGTTCCTCATCTGCAATGCATTTCAGCATTAAATAATGGTGTAATTTCCAATTGGCCAGAGTGGACTTGTATGAATGCCACAGGAGACCATTTACTGTGTATACAACATCTAACAATGTGTTGCCTAATAAACAGATGAGGAAACACTGAGTGCAATTACAAGACAATTACTGCTTCAGCAAGATGAGGAATAAGTTAACTGTGGACAATGATGGAGTTGCTTGTCTGATGAAGAATGCAAAACCTCTATGCTGTTCAGTGTTAGAAGATAAACAACCCATATAGATTTAAAGCTATAGCTATAGCATTTTCTTGCCCAACTCTTTCTTTACAATCTCACATCAGTCTGTCTGTATTTCATTATATAACAAAAGCTATAAATTCATTAATTCAATCATTCATTTCCCTTCTGCTTTTCCTAGTGATGGCCACTGTGGCCCCAAGCTGAAAAGGTCATTCCAAACTTCTCTATCCTCAGCCAGCTCCTCGTGTGGGGTTCCCCAGGTGTTCCCAAGTCAAATGTGAGATCTCTTAAGCAGATCTTAGGTCTGGCTGAGGATCTCTCTGTTCATTGGCATGTGCCTGATACAGCTCTAGTGGGAGCAGACGAGGGGTAAGGTCCTTGTAAGGTGTTTCCTGATCACATTTATATCTTATACACCTTACAAGGATGTCCCTGGCCTGCTCCCACTAGAGCTGTATCAAGCACATTCCATTGCACAGAGGGACCCTTGGCCAGACCCAGAACCTGCTGTAGAGATTATATCTCACAGTAGGTCCTCCTTGTGCATCCTAGCATCATAGCAAATGTAACACTGATGTTGGTAACCCAATCCATTGGTCAATCTCATATTCAAATTTTCCATCGCTTGAGATTAAATTAAGAGCGCATTCTGCTCTTTTCTGGGAGAGAACCATGACCTCAGACTTGTAGGTGCTGATTTTCATCCCAGTACAACTCACATATGGAGACTAGATTGCATTAAGTAATGACCCAGATACCCCATACCAATGCAGTAAGGCCCATGACAAATATCACAGCACATATCATGAGCCTTTTTCAAACCTGCAACACACTTGTAAACTAATTTAACATACCAAAAGCTGTGCAACCTCAGAAACCTGTGCAAGAGTAAGGAGCTACGTATTCTACTATCTGGTTTCCATGCCCTGGGATCCCACACTATTCCTCCTGAACCCTTGGTTCAACTACTGGATGGAGTTCTCTCTCTAAAACTCTGGCATAGACCTTTCTTGGTAAATTGAGAAGTAAGCGTTCTAAAAAAAATATGTATATATATATATATATATATATATATATATATATATATATATATGGACCATTATCCCAAAGGCACTGCCCTAGATCTCCATGCAACATTGAAGGAGACTGTTAACCACAAATTCCCAACCCTGAACAGTGCCTCTATCTCATTTACT
Organism: Notoglanidium macrostoma; assembly: GCA_030068235.1. NCBI lineage: Eukaryota > Metazoa > Chordata > Actinopteri > Siluriformes > Auchenoglanididae > Notoglanidium > Notoglanidium macrostoma. The sequence continues at coordinate 1,765,713 of JAQQZR010000035.1, read as the reverse complement.
CCTGCTGCCTTACCACCATGTGAGTTTCTAACCACATTACCACAGCCACAGAGATGGACTCCAAAACACCAGAGATTTCTAGCTTGCCACAATCGGTGGCTTGAGCTGATATCTAATAAGATTTCATAGGTCAGACTAAGGTTTAGGTTGTTCCTCCAAATCATGCCATTCCAAGTATCTCTATCATTCCTATTCCTGGTCTCCTAGGGCCACCTTCTCAACACATGATCTACCTTGTCCAAGAAGGTTGAATGCTCTGTACTTCTTTGGGAAATATGCAGAAGAAGTTTCCTTCCGATGACTCAAAATCTCATTGAAGCAACCCTCTTGTCTGAATGATTCTTGTTGTCTGAAAAATGGTGAGCCTGAGCCTTCAGCCTGAGGCTATTGCACCTTTCTGAGTTTCTTGGGTGAACTCCAGAGTAGAAGAGAAACACCTCTGATTGAGATGTTCACTCAAGCCAGTTTCCATTGAAAGGGACTAGTCTGCCTAAGACTGTCCCTCACATTCCTGCTACATAACTGGAACTGTATTTGGCCCCAACCCTTCATCTTGTAGGAAGAGACCATACCATGGTCTCAATCCATGAATGGTAAAACCTGTAAGTATATCTTACTAACATGGATTAAAAATGACAGACAACAGACAACTTTTTCTTCTGAAGCTAAATGATACCTAAATTAAATTGCCAATGTGTTTGATTGTCATTTGTTTTCACCTATACATTATGCAGTGCTTTTTCAGTCATTTACATTGTTTTTCGGTTAAATGTTGTTATACATAACCTTTCACTTTTTTCTTTTTTAAATAGTTCTCTCTGAACATATTGTACTGTAATTTATTCATTCACTGTCAGATCCCATTCAGTATCAAATGTTATTCAGAGTCAACTACCCATTTCAGTACTTTCACTCTTATAGTTATATTCATAGTTGGCAGTAAATGTTGGTAACTTAAATGCCTACTTTATACTGCATGAATAATTTCTGCATGCTTAGAAAGGTAATTGATATTAGATTCAGGTTATGCAGCCACTCAAGATGATTTTCAGGGTATGCCACTGAGATGGAACAAATCACCTACACGTTAACAACCACAAGTTTGTGAGATTTTTCTTAAGTACAGATGTTTTCAATAGCATGAATATGACCGCTTTTAAACACACGTACCTCCCTTGGCATTTTATAAGCACTTTAAAATAAGCATTTTATGCAATGAATAATATGCTGACAGCATTTTATTCAGTGCTGTCAAATGTAATAAGAACAAAAAAGCACAAGACTTTCAAATGAACAAATAAAAATTCCTTACATGATGAATGAGGAAATGGCAAGCATTTAAATAAGCATCTCAGTCTAGTTCATTGCCAATATATTGCTGCATGAATAGTCCTAATTAAGTAATATTAATCACTACAAAATTGGTTTAATTTAACAATATGGCTTCTACCCTCCTTATTTGACAAATTTAAAAGTGCACTTGATCCAGCAGATCCACAATCCCATTTATTTTAAATATATTGTGCATTTTTTGTATATGATTTATTGTATAACGTGACCAAGGACATTTGCTATACTCATCTTAATTAGCTGCTCAACTATCCATCAAGAATGTATTATATTTGTGAATCCTTGATTAAGATCACATTCCCAGTGTTGTCTTAGTGTGAAAGAAAGTTGTGTATTTTAAAGGAACAATAGTATTAATCATCATTCATATCATATCATTCATAGTGTTAATATTATTCATAGTATTAATCACATTTAAGTTTTTTTTTTGTTTTTTGTTTTTTTTAAGAAAGTTCCTAGGGAAAGTTTACATCATATTCATGACTTCTTCTTAAACTGCACATTTGTTTGCAGCTCCCCATAAAAGGGCATGATAATGCAGGGCCGTGTGAACAAACAGAAATCCCAAAGAAAAGTTTAAATCAAAGTCAAGAATGCCACAAAGAAAATCTAAAGACGATGGAGCACCAGAATCCAAATGTAATGAAAAACATCACTAATTCTGAAGTGGAGGTTCTGCTGCAGGAAGTGAACAGCAAATGAGTGATCATATTAATTAACATCAGAGGTGGAAAAAATAAATAAAAAGATGCATGGGATGCTATTACTCGTTCAGTGAATGCTGTCTCTGGGCATGGGCGGACATTTTGATGTGAACTGAAGTGTTAGTGGAGTGTTTATTTGTTTTAAAAAGACAATAATGCTTTGCAAAATAATTATTTAAAAAATTATAAATGATAAAAATCTTACTGTAATTTCAATCCTGTAATATTATACAACTGTAGAATGGACAAAAACACAATAAAATTATTTTTGCATAAACATGGCAGCGTTCAAATGTGCATAGGTGTACTCTTGAGTGTGTGTAGATTCTATTCTTACCTGAGAACAAATCGCAGATAAGAAAACATTGGTGAATGTCAGCATTTTCATGGAAAACGTGTAAGTGTGTTTTAGGAAGAAATTTATTCTTAAGAAAAGTTTGTGAATGAGGCCTTATGATATTACATTATCATCTCATATCTATGTATTTAATATTGACATGTAATGGCTTTACATTGTTGTTCCCTTACAGGTGTATTATACCCCTTTATCCACCCTTTTCAAGTGTGTAGCAGAACGTACGGTGGCCATCAGGTGTCCATAATATACTTCCAAGTACTTACATTCATGACCCCTTGCTTTTTCCATGCTAAATAATAAGTATGATCCTCCATTTTTTCAAAATTTGGGTTCTCAAATTTGTTAGCCAGCACCATCTTTTCTTTCTTCTTCTTCTTGTCTTCCTTTATATTCTTTGTTTTCCTTCTGGTGCTTCCTTCCAGATTAATGCTGCCACTTGTAAAAACATGGAAGGTGCTCTCTAGAGGTTTGTCCATTCTGGGCTACTGCAGAGGCACAACATAGCCCAGGTGAATGCTTGGTCTGTGAGTAGAGAGATCAGCTGTGCAATGGTGTTATATTCAGAGGTCAGGAGAAATCTCAGGCAGAGAAATACAAGGATCCCTGCAGTAGGAAATTTGTAGAATCAATGTTGAATTTCTCGAGTGGGTAATGGTGGATGGGTTTGTTCTGTGTTCATGGAAAAAGAGGTAGGAGCAAGCTGTTGTACTCAACTGGAGAGTGCATCGAGTCCCAGTTAGCTGTTGTTGTTTCCCTATGACTCTTAACTCCATGGCTGGCAAAGTCTTCTGTCAAGCACAGACAAGTTTTGATGCAAGTACAGGGTTTATTGTTGAAAGCAGACAAATCCAAAGGGACAAAACCATTTACTTTATAAATATAAAATATTTATTTTATCCTTCTATTAATTTTACTGGATATTTATTTGATCTTTATTTTGAATTTGTCTGTTCAAAATTTTAACAAATCATGGCTTCATATACAGATACAAAGTTGCAAAAAGTATGGTTAGTGATTAAAAATGTACATATTGTCACCTTTTGTTAGTCTGCTTGTCTCATTTGGTCGACATGGCACTAATATTCTCATGCAGTGACGGAATATCTGATAAATGCCATTAACGTTGTAATTAGTGAACTGCTATTTAATTAAACCTAGTTAAGAAAAAGTTCTGTAGTAGTGCTGCAAATAGATTTTGTAAATAGATATTTTTTATACCATATATTTAAAAATTAAATGAGAGATTAAATGATTATCATAATAAATCTAAAATACATATTAAAATAAAGAACATTATACTACCATGCACATGTGCACAGATTACAACACTTCATGAGAAACACCCTGGTCTCGAGTGAAAACTTAGGTAATCTTATAGTCACCAATTTGTTATCATGGCCTCTGGTGAAAAATGCATTCACTGGGTGGAAAATTCTCCATTATTTTGTCTTTAAATCAGAAAAGGGGAACAACATTAAAGTATAGTGCAAGTTCTGCCTTCCAGCTGAGAAAATGCTGTTGTCATCCACATATTTGCTGTTGAGGTAATCCAAAAGTAACAGAAAGTAATCAGTTACATTAATTTTGTGTTTGACTACATTTTTAGCAGGTATTTAGTAACTGTACTGGAATACATTTTTAAAGTAACTCTCCCAACCCTGGTCATGGGGAAGGGAATGAGTAAAATATGTGTGTCGAATTGATTGATTATCTGATCACAAAACATCAAAATAACATTCATTCCCTTTAAAATTTAAACCTTACATTTTATGAATTTGAGTGATGGTGAAAGAAATACTTTTCAGTCAATTTAGTGTTTAGAAAACTTCCATGCACTTACACTACACTGTATCTACTGCATTATGTATTATTATTACAGGCAAAGTGATGGACTTTAATTAGTGAATTTGAAGATGCAAGGAAGGGGGTCAAAAAGGGTGGGGGGTGTTGGTAGGAGTAGGGTATTTGTATGGAGAGCTGCAGAAACCAGAAATGTTGGCATCTGTCTTTGTAGGCCTTTTTAATCCCACTGAGGCCAGAGGCTGAGACATGACACCAGTGGAGCTTGCCTCTTTTTAATGGCCATCACTTTCAGACAGGCAGAGAGGTACTTGCTCAGACTATGATTTTTTTCTTGCTCTTTACCTCTTTGACTTTGGCCACTTTCTTTTTCTTTTCACACCTAGTTCTTTCTGTTTCTGTATGTCAACCCAATTCACTTGAGAAGCTTGAGAGGTTTTTTTTTCCTTTTCTTTTCTTACTGTTCAAAAGTTGGGTTTGAACTGAATTGGGTTTATTCAATTTATTTAAAAAATAAATAAAATGCAGTATAAAATCTAGTACAATAAAAACCAAATCCTTTTCAAGAGAAAGAATGGTGGAGACAATTTAATGCAACAGCTTACTTTTTTTTTCTTTTTTTTTTTTTTTTTAAATGTAGCCTACATTCCAACTTAGCAGAGATAAACACCTGTACTGAGTGACAACACAGGGCACAGTTTGTAGAGCTTAGTAGTGAACAGTGGAGAAAGTAATGTTAATGAGGAAACCTAGCAATGCTAATGAGGAAAAGCCAGAGGTCAGGCTTCCAAAAGACAAAAATAAGGCAAGAAGAATAAACTGGCTTATCAATCCAGTCTGTGATTCTGTGAAGGTCTCAGTATGAGCACAAGAAAGTATCCAGGTAATTCTCACTGATCCTAATAGTCTGGAAAGGCTTTTTTTCCCCTTTGGTTTCTTTTTATTTTTGCACTAAGGGTGGATGGACAAGATAGTAGCTAGTAGGTATTTAAAGTAGGATTAAGAATGTAAATTTAGCTGGTTGGTTGCTGTTGGTGGCTGCTATGGCCTCTCAGGTTATGGAAGAAACCTTTCACACATATCCTTTTACACAGGGACTTAACAGCAAATAAAGCCTCACTTGATTGGATTAGTGGTTGCAATATTAACCACAAAAAATATTGGAATCCTTTGTTTACTCCTTTACTTATTAATGTCCATGTGCATGAAGAAAACTGACACACACGATGTATGAGTTTATTTACATTAGTTCAGTAGCTATCTTTGTCAATTCAATCTACTTGGCAATTTATGATAGAATGTGCAATATGATTTTACAATTTATGATAAATGTTCAAATGCCAAATAAAATGCTAATTTGCTGATGTAGGAATGGGTCAGAATACCAAGAAAGAGTGCACGTTTGGACACATAAAACTTATTGTGTTCTGTGCCACCACATGACCTACATTTTTATCCATATTTTGATTAAATAGGTCTATAATACATGTCAACTTGGCCAGGCCAGGGACAACTCCCCCAGTTTTCCCTAGCATTATTCCTTATAAGCCTAGCTAACTACTTCTCAAGCATTGGCTTGCATTTATCAAACTGGATACAAACAGATTTATGTGTAAATTGTTAGTACGAATGTGTACACAAGAAAATTGGAATTTCTGAAAATTGTGTAATTTTGGATGGTTGTTTGCATCGTTCATCTGCTCCAGTGTGTAAATGTATGCATAATAAAAATGCTTTACACTTTAAATTTGATCAGCATACACATGTTAGTACAAAGGAAACCAGTACTCCTGAAACGTTTCCAGCTAAAATGTTTAGCTTAGTTTAGGCTTTCACAAACATTTACTCACAACTTTAGTAAAAGGTTGATAAATGAGGCCCATGTGTTTGTCCCATTTTACTTGAGATGTGAGTCCAAGAGAAAGCTAACTTTAACTAGTTTAGTGTACAACTGCATTCCCAACTGCAGTCAGCAGGTTTATACATCTTGGAAAAGTATCTCTGAGATTTTATTTCTTTTGGCACCATTGTGCATTTTTCTAGTCATTTTGCCCACAGTAATAGTGCTGCTTAGTTCGGGAGTCTAAAATGTTTGCATTTCTGAATATTAAAAGGTGGGAGCATCTATAGCACAACTGACAGTGGCTTCTTCCCTCTTTCTCTTCTCCATAATGCTTGGTCTATTGGGGGTATTTCTGGATGTTGTATTGCTGGAGGTTGGAGAACAGACAGAAAATGTACTACACATCTCCAAGGAATAAAGTTGTAATTTAATAATAAAGTTTGTTTTCCTTTTAAGAAGAAGAAGAAGAGGCTTGGTGAGTATGTGAGGCTGTTCTCCCAACATAATAACCTGGCTAACATGAAATCAATAATTCAAAAGTAATAAAACCTTGGTTTAAAAATATGCAGTGATGAAAATTGCTCCTTCTTTACTAACATTAAAATTAGGAACAAGGAGCTTAGAAGTGCAATCAGTCATACACAACTTCCAAAGGACAAATGGGAAATTAACAAAGGATAAACAAGCACACAAGGTAATGAGAGCTTTAACTTGGAACAGGTGCAGGTTATCACACACAGCTGTGCTGTGCTGTTGCAAACAGGAAGTTTCTGTTACAGGAAGTAAGTCTTTTCTTTCCACAGCCATGTGACTGTGTCCATATTTTCAAAATCCATATTTTCAGGACCATGGATTTAATTAGCCTTTTTTTTCTTTCTTTTTACATTTATAATCATCTCTGACAATATTTAAAAGTGATTTTTCTGAAGGGGCGGCACACTCTACCATCTCCAGCTGCCTACACTGAGTTGAACTGTGAGTTTAAAATAAAACATTTACCCTCCTCACATGGACTCTTGTATTCTGTAAAAATACCTGTAGGTCAAAAGATGATCAAAAACTGGATTCAACCCGAACACATTGAGTTAAAAAAAAAAAAAAAAAAAAAAAAAAAAAAGTATCCAAGACACATAGTATAAGTCTTTGTGATAGATATTGAGCTCATTTGACAGCTCACATTAGAGTATGTTAATAACTCCAACATACCAAATTTTCATATTCACAAAGTGTGACATTTAATGGCATTATATAGCTCTCAAAATAAGTGAAAACAATTATACACTTTTTTTTTCTGTGAGGCACTACACACCATACAATGGAGTCATAATTAATGGATTATTAATTTTATTGTTTATTTTTTAATGTGTTTAAATTGTAATTATTTTGAGAGTATGAAAAATGGAAAAGTTTATCATTGTCACTGTGGTGAGAGAAAATGGTCTCCTTCTAAAATTACAAGTTCAACCCTCGCTGCTACAGTCCGAGACTGATTCAAGATCAACTAGAATTGCTTTCAATTCCAAGATGAGACCTGGAAGAAGTGAGAAGATGGTCTCAAGACCAAGACTCTCATTGAGTACTACAACACTGCTAAACAGAAACAGAGCATTGAACAATGCTAAGACCAGAGAACTACAGTCCTTTTCCCAGTCCAATAATCATGCTTATCCTAACATATATTGACACATTAATAATATGACACATGAATCAGTAGACAGTAACTCACCCTACAAAATGTGTATAGAAAATGATATGAATAATTGCAGTGATTTCTTTGTGCCAATATAAGACAAATGCCTAGTGAGAAGAGCTACACTTTCCTGTTTGGTATGATATGGTAAACTCACTCTATTATGCATTAAGGTTATGGGTTGAGATATTTTATATGGTCAAAAGTGGAAAATGATCAGTCTTACCACGTTTAGTTATTCAGCCTGCGTGAAATAAATAGTAGCCTTTAAAAAGGCTCACAAAGGTGTTCTCCTGCTTTGTCAGCTGCTCATTGAATATTTGACGGAGGCCCTGAGCTCCCAAAACAAGACGATGGAAATAAAAATTCCATGGCGGTGATGGATAAAATGGTGTAGCATTGTAAATAAAGACCTGTTAGAGGAAGCAGACAGAGAGTGACTAGAGGTCAAATAGTGTGTTAATATCCCCGCAACACCTTCTGTGCTTTTCTGCTCTTATTGGTGGCTGTTTTATTCACCACATTCACAGCCTTTCCTTTTACTTTGTGCAGTATCTTTATAGAAGAGGTCATCTTCTGTCTCGATGTAATATTTCTATTTAATCAAATCAAAAATGTTTAATTTAATTTATTTAATTTAATAAAAAAAAGGCAAGGCACGTGCATTATTTTTGGTATTTTTGTCACATACTATACATACAATCAGTATTTAAATCTACATACAGATATATGTAATGACCAGGTAGATTTTCAAATCTAGTATAAAGAAAAGCCCAATATTCAAATTTACATCGGACCCCCAGCCCTTGTGTTAAACACCAAAATCATGATTCCCATTCCAAAAACAGCACATGGTAATATTTATAAAGTTATATCATCCATGTGAAGCAATATTAGATAAAATGATTCATTTAAAACCATGCCATTTTCTAAACTTAGAGTTTTAATCTGGTCCTGTATTGATAAATATCATATATAAGGAATGATTGTGAGAATGAGCAGATTTTACTCATTCTCAATTCTTGACTCAGAAGCACATGTATACATTAAGTACAGTAAGTACTTTTCACTTCATTTAATATAATTACAGAACTTCTGCTAAACAATTTCACTTGTTAATTGACTACACTACACTGCCTGCATACTATATCAGGATTTAAAAAGTAAAACAGAAGCTGCCTAGCAATGTCACAAGTTTGCTGGCTCTGGAGGTCTGGTTCTGCGTTCGAGTACTATGACATTCAAGTTCCCTCTAGCTGGAGTTGAAAGAGGCTGCTAATTTGCAGTCACGTGAGTAGATAAAAACATGCTGATGCATTTCTGACACGCTTCCTAAGCCAGCCCACGGGGATGCTGAATGCAGCCGAGAACTGGGCAATTGAAGAGAAAATGTATGCTAATTTCAGCTTTTCCAACCAGGAGATACAATAGATATTGCTCCCAACTGACTGGCTTAATGAATATTTCTTGTTTCACCCTGCTGAGCCATTGTACTTCTATCTGGCTAATTAGTTAGCATGCATCAGTTGTCTAATCACATGACCCTAAAAACCGAATATTTTCAGTTATAAAGCTTTGACATTTCAGCAGCTCTCCTCCATGCTACATGAAGATATAGTAAAAGCCAAATGAAAAGTACCACTTTGAAACATTTGAGAATATTGTATCCAGTATTGTAATTTTCAGTGGAAAAATCATACTTTTTGACCGCTAGACCTGGAAAAGCAGTTTTAAAGATTGTCCTGAAAACCCAAATGGAGAGTAACCCTTGAGCAACCTTGTCTAAGTTCCCAGTTCTCTTCTCTACCCGTATATTCACCTTAGATGTCCTGCTAACATCTGGTTGTTTAAATGACCCAAATCTATAAACTGCTCCACTTCAATAACTATGACTTTTGGTAAAAGAATGAGAACTGGCTGTAAAATGCAGTGTTTACTAGCTTACATACCCTCATATGCATCAGTTCCATGATAACATAGCTGCTTCAATTAATACAGAAATAAAAAAAGAGAGAAGTTCTGACCTAAATAAAGTCTCCCAAAAGTCTTTTCTCCAAATGAGGACCATATATTTTCAGTGACACTATTGCTGTGTGTCTGGCACAGTGAACTGCTGGCCAATTACTCTTCACTAGTTCACCCCCAAAAGTTTTAACAAGTTTCCTGCTACTATGACTACAAGGCTATAACTATAATTTATCCAATGCAGTCAACGTTTCAGAGAAATATAGATTCCAGCAACCAAATATTAATAACATAAAAACAAATGTTAGCTTAGACAATAAGGTTTATTACAGTAATTTTCTGGCTTATAACACAGCATGGTTGAATTCTGGACTCTGATTGAAGGTGTGTATTATTTTTGCATAACCTCACAGCTTGGACAATAGTTCAAGCCATTTATATTAATAAATATCAATTATTTGAGCAAAAATGCTCAATTAAAACTCACTCTCTCTCTCTCTCTCTCACACACACAAACACACACACACACACACACACACAATGAATTACAGTAGTTCATTTAGCCTTCAGTGAAGAATATCATTCAATTAAACAGCTTGACATTTACAAAAGCAAAAGTATCTCTATTTACCATGTCATTTGTTCTAAAAGTATAGTTATGTTCATATATAAAAAAATATTTTTATTACTGAGAAAAAGAAATAAAAAAAACTTATTGTATGTACACATACATACAAACAAATACATATACCCTACAAAAATACTTTCAGCCAGATTTGCTATGTCAGAGAAAGTGAGATTTGTCTCACTGCCTTAATGTCTTCTATTCTTCTGCCAAAATGCCATTTCCAGCAAGCCAGAAACTTTCCAATCCCTACATTCCAATAAGACCTTTGATAGGTGTGAAATACAGCCATTACCTTTTGTGGTATCATGAATCTTCATCCCTCGAAGTCATGTGCTGTTGCCAGGAGATGGAGCATTTCCTACTTTTCAGTGAAGTCAACTAAAGCAAGACAGTGTGTTTTTCCCAGTATTTAATCTGGGTTCAGCAGAATTAAATCCTTGGGGACGAGTATAATTGCTAGTGGAAAGTTGGTCTGAGATGATGCTTAAAATGGAAGAAAGTGTGAAAACAACATTAATTTAGAGGGAAATTCAATTCAATTCAATACAAATTAATTAGTATGGCACTTTTAACAATAGATATTGTCACAAATCAGTTTTTTAGTAATCCAGATGCAGATTTATATTTAGATTCCTAGTGACTCCTAACACAAAGGAGGCACTGGCAAAGGAAAACTCCCTGAGATGGAATGAGGAAGAAACTTTGAGAGGAACCAGACTCAAACGGGGACTCAATCTGGGGTCTCTTCTAGGTGACACCTCAATTATAACTATATTGGTCAACAGTGCTGAATGTGTTAAAATTAGATTTTTGTATAAATGCTACGGTGTTCTCAACTGACATCTTAGTTACACATATTTATACACTTTCACAGAATTCTCATATTTTGGTTTGCTTGCACAGCACAACTTTTGTCCAAAACACAAACCTAAGCACAGATTTTTCTAGGAACTTTCCTGGGAACACTGGGCATGAGGTGGTGATGACACAAATATGATGCCAATACACAAACACACACGAATACACACACACACACATATATATACTGTGTATATATATAAAAGAATTCATTTTAGTTGTCTTCCATGGTTATATATATATAACCATGGAAGACAACTAAAATGAATTCTTTTCTTTACTTCATGGAGGAAAAACCCTTTACAACATCTAGCCAAGTCAAAAACACTGTTGAGGAGGTAGGTGCATCATTGACAAAATCTACAATCAAGACACACTATCATGAATGTAAATACAGAGGGTTTACCTCAAGCCACTATTAAACCTATAACTAAACTAATGCAAGAATAAAAAAAAATACCATAAAACCACTGCTAAGCTACAAAGACAGAAAGGCCAGATTAGACTTTGCTAGAAAGCCTGCCCAGTTCTGGGACAAGATTCTTTGGACAGATGAAACCAAGATTAACTTTGTATCAGAATGAAGGAAGAGAAGAAAATGGAGAAAGAAAGTACAGGTTCATGATCCAAAGCATACCACATTATCTGACAAACATGATGGACATGGGCATGTATGGTTGTCAATGGACTGGGTTACTGGTGTCTATTGATGATGTGACTGCTGATAGAAGTAGCAGGATGAATTCTGAAGTATAGAGAGCTATACTTTCTGGTCAGATTCAAGATTCAGATTCCAAACTGATAGGACAGCGCTTCACAGTGCAGATGGATAATGACCAAAAACAAACCACAAAAGCAACCCAAGAGCTTCTTAATTCAAATAAATGGGATGTTCTTAAATGGCCAAGTCATTTAACTCAATTGAGCATGCTTTTCACATATTGAAAACAAAGCTGAAGGCAGAAAGCCCCACAAACCAGCTGAAAGAGGCTGCAGTAAAGGCCTGGCAAAGCACCTTAAGGGAGGAAACTCAGCATTTGGTGATGCCCATTGGTTTCAGACTTTAGGTGGTCATTGACTGAAAAGGATTTGCCTCCAGGTATTAAAATGATGCTTATGTTTAGAATTATGTTAGTTTGTTCAATTACTTTTGAGTCTGTGAAAATGGAGTGGCTAAAAATGGCTATAATTCCTCAATCGTTAATGCAATATTTTTTGGTAAATCCCATGAATTAAAGCTAGAATTCTACACTTTAGTGATATCTTTATGGCTTTATGTGAAATCCATTGTGGTGGTGTACAGAGGCAAAAATAAGATTTTTTTCTCATTTTTTATTTATTTATTTAGTGTCACTAAATAAAAATGATGTAAATCATAACCTATGACCTTAATGCTCACCAGATATCAAACCAAGTTAAACACCTAGGTGTTAGATTTTTGAGTGAAATGTTACACAGCTCTTCTACCACCATCATTAAAACAATTAAGGGAATATATTCTATAAGAATGATGTTCATCTTTTTAGGAAAGTTTAGAGATTCATAGAATCTATGCCAAGGTGCACTGAAGCTGTTCCTGTGGCACAACTCCTTAAAAATTTTTTTTTTTCCATTCAATTTATCAACACAAATCACATACCAAAAAGCTAATACATAACTGACTGAAGTGAGAGAAACAAAGAACTGGGAACATTCATTTACATATCTACATAGTGAGAGAGAGAAAGAGAGAGAGAGAGAGAGAGAGAGAGAGGGAGAGAGAGGGAGAGAGAGGGAGCGATCATCAGAAGCGTTATCATACTAGCACTATGGCCTTAATTTGTGTAATGACATCTGGTAATGCGAAGACTAAATATCAGTCCCATCTAAACCTTTGTATACAACAGCTAAATTATTTATCAGTATTCAGGTGGCCTGCAGTGCTTGAAGCTAGCTATTACAGCATTATTATAACATCTAGAAACTGAGTGATGCTTTCATTGCCATTCAGAACACCTGCGCCGCCAGTGCCTACAGGATCATCATATCATCAGGCTCCAGTTGAGAAGCCTGTCATTGTAATTCTGTACATCTGCTTCTACCCATAGAAATCACTTTAGGTTTATTTTTGCATTTTAGGCGTTGAAACTGCTGTAAGTTGAAATTCAGAGTGCTCCCTTTGAGACTTTGGCCTAAAGAGATCTAAAGCAGTAACCTACCATGAGATAAGGTTATACTATTGCAGCAGAATGCAGTGATTTTACTTAGCTTTTACATGATATTTGAATTAACTCAGGATCTCTGAGCTATTTCATGCTAAGCTGTGCATTTGTGTATCAATAAATATCTCCGATTTTGGGATGTCTCACAGCTGAAACAGCAATCCTGTTGAAGAAATACAAGAAACTGCACATGAAGTTGTGAGATCTGAACAATATCATCAGCTCTTCACAGATCAGGGCTCTGCTATGGGACAGTGGCCAGAAGAAAGCCAATTATGAGAAAGACCATGAGCTTTTGAAAATATAATTTGTGGTCTGATGACGGGCGGCACGGTGGTGCACTGTCGCCTCACAGCAAGAAGGTCCTGGGTTCGATCCCCGGGTCATCAAGGGTGCCTTTCTGTGCGGAGTTTGCATGTTCTCTCCATGCATGCGTGGGTTTCCTCCGGGTGCTCCGGTTTCCTCCCACAGTCCAAAGACATGCAGATTAGGTCAAC